>NKZY01000645.1:0-19008 GCA_002374555.1 Metschnikowia mauinuiana | reverse complement strand
ATCCGCTCCTCAGAACTTCCACCCTTTTTTTTCAACACCCATCGAACTTCCACCATCTTTTTTCAACACGACCCGGGAGCTATTTTCCCTCATGAGTGATTCCTATCAGAGAGCTGTCCCCTTCGTCGGAGTCATCGCCCCTTCGTCGGAGTCATCGCCCCTTCGTCGGAGTTATCGCCCCTTCGTGACCGACTCTGCGTGAGGGAATATTATCAGAGATCATTCATTGGTTACAGATACTCCACTGGTCGGCTTTATACCCAACAGTGGTTCTTACCTCCGTGTTTCATCTGTATCTCCGCATTCTAAACTGAGGAGTACATTCTCCTCTCTTCTCCTCTTCTTGAGTTTCAGTATGCAGTACGTCTCATATGTACTCCGGATATCAATGCGTTTTCAAGAATGTATGTACTTTTTTCATCCATGGGGAGGTTAAGAATCTTAGGGTGTACTGGCCAAAGCCAACACCATGACCATAAACCACCGGAAGCTTCTGGATGATTTTCGGCGAGAATCCCAAGCCAACTCCTGCATTTCAGCAGTCCAGGTATTAAACTTTCCTTGGGTTCGTTCTTGGGTTCGTCAGTCTCGGTGGACGCTTCTCTTATTGGATTCAATCTAGAAAACTTGGCAGTCCGAAAACCCGACTACAGTTACTGCAGACTAGAGACAGACCCCAGGGACTTTATACTAGAAACAGAAAGACTTAAATTCTGGACAATGGAAGACTAAAATTCTGGAAAATAAAAATAATAAAAAACCAGAAACCAGAAACTATACAACCATTACATTTACTGACGGAGTAAATTGTGGACATGAAGAGTGAAGAGTGGTGAATTGGAAAGAATTGAAGAGATTGAACTGAAGTGGAGATTGAAAAATAAACAACAATCGGCGCACCTTCTCGTTGTACACCAAGCTGGTGTAGAGAAACTGCGTTGCGGTCAACGCACACTTCAGTAGGGTTATCCAAGCCATTGTTGAAGTCATTTTCGTCGAACGTATTGAACACATCGAGCATCAACGGCGAGTTGAGGTCCTGCAAGGAAATGAACTTGTCTTGCGGAAAAGAAGAATGAAAATGTTCAAGAGCTTCTCCAAAGGGTCCGTGGCCCGCCGCCTCCACCAAAATTTGGTAGATAAAATCCCAAGTACTAGTATTGGTGACCGACAGCAGGAACTGCGACAAGAGAAGCGCCAAGCGGTGGAGCATATGCTCATATTCAATGAGCAAGCACAGAGAACATGCAATCCCGGAAACAAATGGTGGAGCTGACGGTGGTTTCCGGATCGTACATCGACATCAACAGTAAGATGTATAGCAGTCAAAAAGCCGAATTTAGCAATCAAAAAGACGACTTTGAGACTCAAGAAGCCGAATTTAGCAGTCAAAAAGACGATTTAAACAACCAACTTGAACTCGAGTTCCTTCTCCTCCACGTCTTTTTGAGCAATGGCCACCTTTTCATTCAAGGGAGAGAAAGGTTTCCGAACGGTACTACAAGACCAGGCCCCGGGGGTCCAAGATCGGAGCTTGGGCTTCTCCACAGTCTGAGACCATAACCTCCAGAGACGAGTTGGACGAGCTCTACAAGAAAAAAAAAAATACGAGGACAAGTTCAAGGATGTGGCCGAGGACAAGTTCAAGGATATGGCCCAATGAAGACATTCCATGCCGTGATTTTTGGGGAGGCGTAAGAATAGTGCCTCTTGAGGTGGAGTTCTGGCAGCGTGGCATGAGCAGGATGCACGACCGTCTCACTTATATTGCCAATGAAAACGGGACTTTTGATGTTAAAAGAAAAGTCTCCTTAGCCGAAGTGAGCTTTGATTTAGTTCCAGTATACTAAGAGTACTGTACTGCTTGGTGTGCCGGAGACTGTGTTCTACCAATAAAGACTTGGGCTGTAGGACCACCACGCTGAAACTCTATTTCTGGAGTGACCTGGACTCCATGCAAAAGAAGATCATGACTGGAAATATACATGAATTCCTGAAGAATGTATATAGAAGGTTAGAGCTGTATAGAGATCAGCATCACAATATATTATATGAAGTTTAGATTTTATCGTCAATAGTGGTACTGCATATAGCGCGTCGCTCAATGTACGGTGTAGTCTAGTTTGCCACGGTGAATTTAACATACTCTACTCTATATACTAGAGACTGTACTCTGCTCTGTAGACTGTAGACTGTAGACTAGACTGTAGACTATGTAGTCGGTACTGTGTATTGGAACATATGGGTGGGTGTACGGGTCTTGAGATTTCTACCCGTTTAACTTTCTGGTATAGTAAACTGGATGTGAAGATATTTTGGAAATAAAGAAATTACCTATAAACCATAAAAATAGATCCATGGCTTAGTGTAGGGTTGCAGCTTGGTGGGTGCAAAAGACTGCATACAACCGCGCACTCCAGAAATACTCACTAAATACTCACTAAATACTCAAAATACTCACTAAATACTCACACACTTCTCACGAAAGATTCTCAAAATACTCACAAATTCCTTCATATTATTGAAATACGCTTGAAATTGGACTGTGTTTTCTAAGGATCAACTTTAACGTGTGGAGCTTAAGTAGTCGTCTCAGTTACTTATTTTTGTAGGTGACTAGACTATAGTGGAAACTGTTGGTGCTCAAAGCTGAGGGGACCTCGTTATTATATAGTCAATTTCTGGAACTTCTTTCTTGAAACCTTTAAAATAGATACCACTTCAAAGTCTATATTTTTGGATTCCGCGTCAGTCGTTCTTGAAAATTTCTTTGTTGAAAGCTTAAAGGATCCTGCATATAGCGCGCACGTAACCATACCCAAACGAAACACCAAGAAGCCAAAATTAGCTTTTTAAAGAATGGGTAATGATTCCTTGAGTTTATAATTATGTTATGATTTGGTTGAAATGGTATTTTTATTGGTGGGCCGGTGACTACGTGCCACTAAACACGTTAAACGAGACGATTTGTAGCCAAAATAGTCCTTAATATAATTATTTTCAGTAGAATATCCCAGGGAAAACGCTTCTTTGATTTGCAATTGATTGTGACGATTTTGGAGACGGGTGAATGAGTTTCTGGCCGGAAAATGACTCGGTGATTGCCTGCAGGACACATTATTACAGTCTTTAGGGGTACTAATACTTGGCAGTAGCCACTATTAATAGCAAAAAGTGGTTTCTGGCTGGAATTTTGAGAAGATGGACTGTGGATGCTTATATGCAGGCACAGACATAAAAACCCCATTAAACCGAGCCACAGCTAAAGTGCAACGGATCCATTTTTTTCTAACCCTTCTAAGAATCTACAGGTATTAAAAAAAAACATCAAAATAATTTTAATGATCGAAATCAATGTTCTCCCACATCACGTCAAGATCTTCGGTTGCTTCCTTCTCAGAAAACTTGCCCAAATCACCCTCGAGACTCATTCCCTTATTCTCGGGCTGCAAAGGCTCGCGGGTTGACTCGTTTTCATCATCCTCCAAGTAAGGCTCGTCTTCCACGTAATCTCCCCATTCACTGTCCAAAGCATCAACACTATTGTCCACACAAATGGCTTGTTGCTGACAAGTGAAGGACAAGGCCTTCAAATCAGATCTCGAAATGAGTCCGTTGGGCTCTTTTCCCTGCTCGAAACACCTCTCGAAACTGTCGCTGGCAATGTAGTTGCACACGTAATCGTACATACACTCCTGGGGCACGTCGTCGAATTGGCTGTTGAGGTAGTCACTACAAGCCTTTCCGTTATCGTCGGTTTTTCTGTTGGGGTAAGTGGTCTTTGCATCTCTTGGGGAGAGAGCAGCAGCATTTACGCTGAGAACAGAGAGGGCGAGGCCGGTCAAGTACTTCATGGTGTAGTAAAAAGTTTGGTAGAGTGAGATGGATATGGCGGGCAAGGAAGGCTTTATATAGTGGGAAATCGGGCTTTACATGGAGGAAAATCGGGCTTTACATGGAGGGAAAAACCTGGCCCTGGGAATTGCTTGGCGAATTGGACGAATTGGGAAACGGCTTTTTGTTTCAGATTCCTTTATTTAAGTTCCCATTTTGTTTTTATAGATTCACTTTTTTAGAAAACAATTAGTGCTTGGGGCCGGTGTAGAGAAGAACGTGTTCAGTGGTGAACAAGTTCCAAGCCGCGGACGGTATACACCGAGGCACTCTGCACGCAAGCGAGGCATTACCTGCAGGCCGCATTGTTTCTCTGCCTGGTCACTACACGAGCGAATAATTTTTCTATCATCGTCAGGATGCTTGGCTAATGTATGCAGGGCCCTTAATGGGTCATGCAAAATAACAAGCCAAGAATATAGGGTGCTTTCCGGGGTTTCCGGGGTTTCCATGTTCACCGAAACTTCCTGGGACGGTTATATGCCTTACGGTCGCTATATACCTGAATTAATACAATCAATGGCTTCCTACTATTACTGAGTTACTGCTGAAATAATTAAAATGACTCTGAGATCTATTTTTGGGTGGTTTTACATGATTGGGGTGGTGAAGAGGACCTGCGTCTTGTGTGCAGGACCTGCGAATACTAAATGGATTTGGAACGTTAACAATGATCAGGTAGAACCGTTATATCGGATAATTAAGGTACAATGGGTAAGAGGGGTACGGAAAGAAGATGAAGAATCCGTTTCTCCGAAGTTTAAGCTAAATTCCAGCGAGTTTCGACCTTCAGATCAAATTAGCCGGATTCCGCAACTGCATACTTTTCAGCGTGACATTTTACAAACGATCCAATAGGTAAAATGTCCGATTTTTTTGGTTATTGAAAATATCATTTTTTCCAGAAAATACGAAAAAAAACATCCCATTAAAAAATCAAAAAGATGAAGAAGAGCCACGGAACGTGCCAATTGCCTTTGAAACGAGCCAAGAAACTTCGCGCATGCACCCAAGTTTGGCCCACCAAACCCTTTGTTCTCAGCACCAATTTTTGTCAAAGGCCCATGGAAATCGTGAGTTTTTCCAAACTTAAGGTTTTTAACCTAAAAAGGGAAGAAATTTGGGGCTATATACAGTCTTTACTACTATATACACTCTTTACTACTATACACACTCCCACACTCTTTACTACTACTTCTCTATACACTCTCCACCACACCACCACACTTTACTACTACTATTCAAAAGTTCTTTGTATTTGGGACCTGTTCTCTTGTTCTCGGAGCCACTGTTTTTTTTTTTTTTTTTTTTTTTTTCCCGGGGGCCTTTTTTTTTTTTTCGGGCCCCCTTTTTTTTTTTTTGGGGCTTGTTTTTTTTTTCCCGGGGCCCCTTTTTTTTTTTTTTTTTTTTTTTTTTCGCCGGTGGCCTGTCTATTTCTGTCCAAGCTAATATCGTCAAATAATCAGTAGGGCGAGTTCCCAATGACTTCCTTTTTTGCTCGGGAATTTGAAGAAGGTGGAGAGGTACGAGATCCTGAGCAAAATCCTTTTTTTTTCTGGAACAAAATCCTTTTATTTCCCGGAGATTTCCGGAGATTCGGCCCAAAAATGGCCTCCACTTTGCCCCGGAATTACGTCTCATCTACAACACTCATGTATGAGATGGACAAAAATTAGGGGATCATACATTCCTATTAGGGAATCAGTCCGTGGAAATTCCCCGTTTCGGAATAGCTGCTACTGCTGCTACTGCTGATATAGATATGGAGATATCGGTAGAGGTCTGCACATATACCGACTCATTGACTCATACTTGGCTATTATATGATCTTATACAGCCACACTGAATCCATACAAGTCAGGGTAATTGGGTAGACAATAAAGACTAGAAGACTAGAGGACTAGAAGACTAGAAGACATTTAGAAGACACTACAAGACACTAGAAGACAATTAAAGACACTTGAAGACACTTGAAGACAATTAAAAGACAATTAGAAGACACTTGAAGACACTACAAGACACTAGAAGACAATTAAAGACAATTAGAAGACAATTAAAGACATTTAGAAGACACTACAAGACACTAGAAGACACTTGAAGACACTTGAAGACACTTCAAGACACTTGAAGACACTTGAAGACACTTGAAGACACTTGAAGACACTTGAAGACACTACAAGACACTTGAAGACACTTGAAGACACTTGAAGATTAATCACTGACTTTTACAATAATTTTCTCACAGTGTATTTACTAGTATATTGTGGCATGGAGGAATATGTTAGTAATTTTAATCAAGGCAAGTTTATGGACATGATAAAGAATTCCATAGGATTTAGGAATAAACCACTACACCCGAAGACTGACATAGTCACCAAACTGGAATATATATTGTTAAAGTTATTTGAGAACAAAGAGGTAGGTGTTCCATCTTACGCGAAAGTGAAAGTATTCAATACCGCGCAACAACTTTTATATCCGCATTCTTTTCGCGCATTCTGCGCAGGGATATTTAGTTACCTCTATTTAATTTCTGGGGACAGTGGACCAACCTCCGGTCAATACTGAGTAGTAAGGATAGACCAGTACACCCTAGATAGATAGACCAGTACACCCTAAGATTGTACAGCGAGTTTAGTATGTTAGTTAATGTTTTTTACACTCAGAGTCATAAATTGCAGAATTTGTTTCAAGTGTTTTGAGAAGGAGAAGGATTGGGTGGTCTACAAGTCATGTCAACGCGCCGTTCTGGCCTGGGGAAAATACGGAACAGTCGAGCTTGCTTGATATTATGAAAAGTTATACTGGAAACTGTGAAAACTGTACTGGAAATGTCCCTGGCTTGAACTTTGGGAATGTCCAATGCACGCGAGAAGCCTATATACAGGAGTATTCATATGTGCAGGACGCCTTGGGGTCGGTTTTCAGGGTTCCAGCAATCATAGCAAGTTCAGATTTGGGCAGAGCAGGAGTATTACCATTTCGATGAAGTATGTTTAGTTTTAGCCAGATCGATCGAGTGGTTGGCCAGAAAACTAATGTTTTCTTGTGCACAACTTCATGCACCTGCACATAGTACACCATATCCCATCTCCATCTCCATCTCCGTCTCCATCTCTATATCTAAATTTACTTCTAAATCCGAATCTAAATCCAAATCTAGATCTAAAGATATACTGATATCTATGAATTTCTGGAGCAAGTAAAAAGGGGCCTGCATATAATGCGGAGGGGAACTTAGAATAATGGAAATAACCTTAAATCATGAGGAATAAATTGAAATAGCTTTGTACCTGATGTTTAAAATTAGAATAGAGACACTGAACGGTATCTATTCGTATTGTTTTGACTACTAGTAGTACAGTGGAGAGAAGTTTAGAGAATAGATGTTTAGATTCCTTAGACGCAGGTAGGAAATAAAGAGACAAAATAGAGACTTGAAATAGGAACTTGCAACTATTATAGCAATAGCCGATATCCTAACTGAAATAGGAATAGAAGGTATCCTAAGTGATTAGTAGAAGACTTTGGAACTGTGAAATAGCCGTCCAGCTAATGCAGACAATGGTCCAGCTATGCAGACAGTTCCTTGACAATCCATGGTTTCAGCCAATTTGTAGATGTTTGGGCCTACTGACACCTCTCTTTCAGCTCTGAAATCCAGACAGGTTCTTTAAAGGCCCAATTGATCTCTCCATCAGCTATCACACTCGATTATTATAGATGCGTGCCCCGGCAATAGCGACCGCCATGCAAAAACTGCACGCGACCACCAACCAAAGACAAACGATAACGGTGTACTGTCTATTGTGATGGAATAGTAGTTGAGGAAAAAAAAATGGTGGGAAATCCTGGGGCTTTATATAGTGCGCCTGCGGCCGGGTAACGCGCGCGCTTTCGATGCGGCCTCGCGCTCGCTCCAGCCCTCCAGAATACACTCCATCAAAACTTGTATTCACAACCTTCCACCAATACACACAACCTTCCACTGATAGACGCCAGATCGATATGTCCCTTTTTGGCAATAAACCCAGCGGCTCTTCGGGGTTTTCTTTTGGAGGTGCTCTGAACGCGCCATCCCTGGCCCCTGCAAATCCAGCTCCGTCCACCTCATTGTTTGGACAATCTACTGGACAATCTACTGGACAATCTACTGGACAAACTCAAACAGCACAAACAGGACAAACGGGGCAATCTGGATTTAGCGGTTTGACTGGACAATCTGGACAAACCGGACAAACTGGATTTAGCGGTTTGACTAGACAATCTGGACAATCTGAACAGACTGGATTCAACGGGTTAAGTGGACAGACTGGACAAACAGGACAGAATGGGCTAAATAACCCAAATGGACTCTTCAACAAAAATGTCCAACCCCCATTGAGTGCAGTACAACCCAATTCCGATCTTAAACCCAATACTGCATTGAAGGATTTGTTGGATTCGGCCCATAACTTACCCAAAATCTCCCATGCCAACATTGGCCCCATTAACTTGACGTTGAATGAGTTGAAGAAGGAAACTAACCAATTGAGACATAAAGATATCAACGACAACACGTTTACGCGTGCACACTACCTTCTATCCGGAAGCGGAATCAATGCTTCTGATTTTGAAAACGAACTCCTGGTTTTACCCTCGGGAGAAGGAAGGGAGTACCCGGGCCCAGATAATTCGGTTGGCTTGGGGTCTGTGGCCAATCCTGCAGATGTGGAAAACTACTTGACGGCCAAGAAAGAGGAGAACATTCTTAGTGCCATTGAACTGTCGTTGGTTTCGGCCTCTCGGGACTTTGATAACTTTATCAACCAGAATATCTCGATTGATTGGAAGATCCGGAAGGACGACTTGAAGAAGAACTTGGGGATCCCCATCAAATCCAAAATCTCCAGTGAAGACTTGGCCAAATCTTTCACTTGGAACAAGTCGTTACCCGGCAACTACCATATCTTATCTTCGTTGTCGGACTCCAAACAGTCCACCAGGCACGTGAGCAGGGAGAAGTTTGAGAGCTGTGCCAAAATCACCTATAACCTTAATGAAAGTCGGTTACAGGGAAAGCCGTTTCCCATTTGCTTGAGTTTAGAGGATTTGAGCAAATCCAGCAGTGACTTCAAGTCCAAGCAAATGGCCGATATTTGGAGACACATGGCCGACTTTACCAACGAAAAAATGGCCACTGTGAACCAGGAACAAGCGTTTTATGGCATGGACGACGAGTCCTCGGAGTCAAACGGCTCAAACGGCCTGTTGAAGAAACGTATAGTTCAGACTGCCAAGTCTGCTTTGGAACAACAATTTTTCAACTACTTGGACGAAATCTATACCAAAGACGACAACAAACCCGCTCAGTTTCTGCATGCAAACAACGTCAACAAAGTGTCTTACTTCATTGATAAGGTGATCAAGAAGAATAACGACTCACAGCTTTTGGAGAGAACTTTATGTTTCAACGATGTCCATGTATGGGTTCTTTTGTTCTATTTGATGAGAAGTGGACTCTACAAAGAAGCCGTGGACTTCTGCAGAAGCAACGAAAATGCTTTCAACAAGTTCGACCGCAACTTCCCCGCCTACCTTGCCCATTACGTGAGATCAGAGTGTTTTGGATTGTCCAGTGACTTGCAGGAAAGAATCACCAGCGATTTCAGCGAAAACTTCCAGTACATGGACGAAAACTCGCCGCTGTTTGACCCATACAAGTATGCAGTGTACAAGATCATTGCCAAGTGTGATTTGGGCAAAAAGACGTTGCCGTCGCCCTTGAACTTGAGCATGGAAGACTGGCTCTGGTTCCACTTGCTGATCATCAACGAGTTCCTGCAAGACCACGCGTCCAACCTCTTGTTTGAGAACTATAGGCTCGAAAACCTTCAGGCCAAGGTGGTTTCCTTGGGTCCTTCCAGGTTCAATGCCTCCTCCAACAACCCACTGTACGCCAAGACATTGGTGTTGCTTGGGCTCTACGAGTTGGCCATCAAGTACATTTATGAGCATATCAGCGAGTGTGACGCCGTGCACTTGGCCATTTCGCTCTGCTATTACGGGCTTTTGAAGACGTCCAGTGCCACTACAGACGAGCTTCTAGTGGTGGGGTCAGGCGACGCGTTGGAGCTCAACTACAGCCGTCTTTTGGGGTCGTACACGCGTACGTTCAAAATCAGCGACCCAAAGGTGGCAGCGCAGTACCTCATTCTTATTTGCATGTCACGCGGAGGAAAGTGCACGTCAGAGAATAAAAAGTGCTACGAGGCGCTCCGGGAACTCATTCTCGTGTCCCGGGAATTCAACCTTTTGCTTGGCGAGTTGAACGAGCACAATGGGGAGAAAACTCCGGGGATCTTGGAGAAGCAACGGGCGCTCATCAACCTCAGCAACCTCCGGCAGTTCTACATGCAAATCACGGAGCTCAGTGCCCGGAGATGTGAGGAAGAAGGCCGGGTGTTCGATGCCTTGCGGCTCTACCAGCTCTGCCAAGAGTACAACACCGTGGTTTCGCTCATCAATAAGTTCCTTAGTGAGCTTTTATCGGTGACGGAACTCGACCGGCCGCTCATCAGCGACGAGGCCAGCCAAGCCGGCGAAAAGGCTTCGGTGGAAAACAACTTCATCTTGCTCAGCAAGCACATCATGGAGGTGTTCAACAACAACAGCCACATCTCGCAAAAAGTGTCTCACAAGGAAAGCGACATTGCAGGCTACCTTCTCCCCATGATCGACATGCGCCAATCGTTTGTCCAAAAGGATTGGCAGGGCACAATTGATGCCGTCAAGAAGTTGGAGCTCTTGCCAATTGTTGACAACGACGACTTCTTCATCATCCGCTCCGCGGCAGAGGCCCTCAACACCTGCGACGTTTCGTTGGTCAAGGTCATTCCGTCCGTGCTTACCATCGTCATGACCTGTGTATCACAGCTCCACTATGCCTTGGCCACCAAAAAGTATGGAGCCGGACCTCAGCTCCGCCAAGAGCTTGATAAGTTACGGACCATTGCTAAGAACTGCATGGTGTATGCAGGCATGATCCAGTACCGCATGCCACGGGAGACTTTTAGTCTTTTGGTGAATTTGGAGTCCAAGCTCCAGTAAAAAAAAAAATGAACTATGCAAAAAAAAAATGGAACAGTGCAAAATCAAAATGAAAATCAAAATGAAAATGAAAATGCCAAAAGTGGAACAGAAACCGGGAGCGGTTGGAACTGGAACCGGGGACTTGGATCCGAGAAGCAGAAATGCACCGGAAAAATTGCGACTTTTCTTACCCCAGTTTTTTTACCCATTCACCCCTCTTAATTAAAAATACTCAATTTTACAATACATAAATACCACATTCACGCAAATAAAAAACCAGGATTAAAAACTCAATACACTCTCTAAAGTCTTCCATGGTGGTGTTTATTTATTAGACTAGATTATCTTTTGGCTTGGCTCTATTGGTTTTTAGAATCTCCCAGTTTTTCTGATTCTCCCAGTGTTTTCAGAGATCCAGAATTCCCATTTTCTGAATCTCCCAGTGTTTTCAGACCCCCAGAATTCCATTTTCAGAATCTCCTGGTCTTTCAAATTCCTATTTTCAGAATCTCCCTGCTTTTCTGAATCTTCCGGTGTTTTCAGAGATCCAGAATTCCCATTATCAGGATCTCCCAGCTTTTCAGAACCCCAAAAACCCATTTTCTGAATCTCCTGGTTCTTTTGAAACACCCGAAACCCTTATAAATGGCCGTTTCTACCGGCTCGGTGGCGGGCGTGGTGGCCGGCCGCAACCCGTTGGAGTACTCGGCGTCGTCTCCCTACACGCTCTTCCTCTTCCAGGCCATAGTGATCATGGTGTTCTGCCATATTCTCAATTACCCCCTCCGAAAACTCCAGCAACCAAGGGTGATTGCCGAGGTGTTGAGTGGCATTCTCCTTGGGCCCACGGTGTTGGGGCGGATCCCGGGGTTTACAAGCACGTGCTTCCCGCCCGAGTCCAAGGCCGGCTTGACGTTGGTGGCCAACGTGGGCATTATCTTGTTTCTCTTTATTGTGGGGTTGGAGGTGGACCTACAGTATATCCGGAGAAATGCCCGCGTGGCGTTTACGGTGGGGTTTATTAATATGGCCATTCCGTTTGGGTTGGGTTGTGCCATTGCAAGAGGCTTGTACAATGAGTACCACGAAACGGGGGCAGATTCCGTGTCTTTTTCCACTTACATGGTGTTTATAGCCGTGGCCTTGTGTATCACGGCGTTCCCCGTGTTGGCCCGGATCCTTGTGGACTTGAACCTCATTGGCGATCGCGTGGGGACCATTGTGTTGTCTGCGGGAATCATCAATGATTTGGTGGGCTGGATCTTGCTTGCTCTCGTGGTGACGCTTGCCAATGCCGGCTCGGGAGTGCAAACCGTGTACATCTTGCTCCTCACCGTGGCGTGGTTCTTGCTTCTCATGTACCCTGTTCGGGCGGCATTTTCCTACTTTTTACGGACGTTTACCAGCGACTTGACCACTGGTGTGCCTTCCCAGGTACTGATGGTGATCATTATAGGCATGGTCTTTACGTCTGCTTTCTATACGGATATCATTGGAGTGCACCCTATCTTTGGGGCTTTCATGGTGGGAGTCATTGTGCCAAGAGACAATGGTTACGTGATCAAGATCACCGAGAAACTCGAGGACTTGGTGCACTTGGTGTTAATCCCGATCTACTTTGCCATGGCAGGGTTGAATGTCAATTTGGGCGATTTGAGCAGAGCCATTGACTGGGCTTACGTGGTTGCAGTTATTGCTCTAGCCATGGTGGGGAAGATTGCTGGTGGGTACATTGCTGCCAAGGTATGTGGCTTGGTCTGGAGAGACTCGTTGGCCGTGGGAGTGCTCATGTCTTGCAAGGGAATCGTGGAGATTGTGGTATTGAACATTGGGTTGAATGCACACATCATCTCGCCCACCGTATACTCCATGTTCATTGTCATGGCCTTGGTCACCACCTTCTTCACCACGCCGTTGGCTCTCTGGGTATATCCTCCTCACCACAGACACCAGATGTCTACCTGGGGAAGCCAGCGAAAGGGGGAGGAGAATGAGGAGCTTTTATCGCAAACCACCAATGAATTATCGCTCGATAATTTGAACCGGTTTGGGTTCTCGGCAGTGGTGCTTTTGTTGAAGAAAATCGATACGGTTTCGAATGTGTTACAGCTCCTCAAAGACTTGGACCCGTCTACACACTCCACCGAGGTCAAGGCCGTGCATTTGCGGCAATTTGACTCCAGAACGTCTCATCTCTTGGAGGCTTCTTCGTCTACCGGCGACTTTACGGGCAATGAACAGGAATATGCAGA
Organism: Metschnikowia mauinuiana; assembly: GCA_002374555.1. NCBI lineage: Eukaryota > Fungi > Ascomycota > Pichiomycetes > Serinales > Metschnikowiaceae > Metschnikowia > Metschnikowia mauinuiana. Next base: position 5,791 of record NKZY01000645.1, on the reverse strand, counting down.
CCTGGTGTCGATGCTTGCCATTGTCAAGGCCTTTAGCTCGCTCCTACACATCAAGTTCTCCACCAAACTGCTTTTAGCCCCGGCCAAGAATTTCATGGCTCTCATCAATGAGCAGGTCAGTGGGCTGGCCAATCTCTTGCTCACATCTATGGTGGCCTCGAGCTTAATCCAGAACGATGCTGAAAATAGTGACCTTGTTTTGGAATATGACCAGCTTTTACAGGAGTGCAAATGCCATGTGGCGGTGTTGTTGACTACATTTTATCTGGCGGACGACCATAAGGACTTGAGGTTGGTGCTTGACCATAGCGATCGATTGAGTGGGTCGGATCTTCTAGCCATTCACTTGCTCACGCAGTTGCAAAGGGTATACCATAGGGTTCTGATTTATATTCGGTCCAGCTCACCTAACCGGGAGTTTGAAAATCAGTTTTTACACTTTTTTCAACAAGACAAGCAGCTAAGTGATCAAGAAAAGGTCAGTGATCAGGAAAAGAGTGATCAGGAAAAGAGTGATCAAGAAAAGGTCAGTGGTCAAGAAAAGGTCGGTCAAGAAAAGGTCAGTGTGCACTACTTCAAGGACGACGAATTCCTCGCCATGATGGGAGAAAAAACCCATAAGTCGCTTTATGTGGTGACATATGACTTTATGAAAAAGGGCCAGAGCGATTGGTTGCGTTCAGGCCTCCACAGTGGGTCCGAGTTTCTCGTGGTCAGGGCCAGTCTTTGACCTGTTTATTGATCTCCACAGTGAAGAGAGACAGAGAATTACAGTGAAGAGAGAGAGGGAGAGAGAGAGAGAGAGAGAGAGAGAGAGAATTACAGTGTTATCAGAGGGTCATTATCCTCCACCAGATGTCTACAGTGCTAGATGTCTACAGTTTAAGGTGTCTACTAACTACAGATGTCTATTAACTACAGATTTTATGACACTGGTCTAGAACTAGAGTGTCCAAAGTGTCCAGAGTGTCTAGAGTGTCCAAAGTGTCCAGATTCAACTACAGTGTCCAGTGTCCAGAGTCAACTACAGTATCCAGAGTGTCTAGAGTGTCCAGAGTGTCCAGAGTGTCTAGAGTGTCCAAAGTGTCCAGAGTGTCTAGAGTGTCTAGAGTGTCCAAAGTGTCCAAAGTGTCCAGAGTGTCTAGAGTGTCCAGAGTGTCTAGAGTGTCTAGAGTGTCCAGAGTGTCCAGAGTGTCCAGAGTGTCTAGAGTGTCTAGAGTGTCTAGAGTGTCTAGAGTGTCTAGAGTCCAACTACGGTGATACTATACAGTCTAGGAATCCACTAGTCTGAAACTACAGCACGACCGACTTTCCGAAGAATATACTACAGATCAGCACTGGCTCGTCTAGTGACTAATTTATCCATACTAAGATTGGACCATACTATAGTATGAGTGAAATTCTATGGCTGGACTGGACTGGACTGGACTATATACAGTGACACTGACCCAGAATTCTACTACAATTTAGGGTGTACTGGTTTCTGGGGTAGGTCACGTGCCCGAGTGAAACTTCCCGATCAGAGCCAAAGATTTCCTTTATAAGACCAATAATTATCAAAAAAATGTCATGTATTTTTGCAAACAAAGGTAATCAGTGCCTGGCAGCACGCCCTTATAACTGCAAAGAAAAGGTTGTGTAAAGACCAAGATATCGTTGGGTGTATTAAGATAGTAGTGCATACAAGCAACGCCCCGATCCATGGGGTCAAATGTCATGATACTTTCGAAGCCCCCCCCAAAAAAAAAGTTTAATATGGTGTTTTATAAGCAATTCATCGCCAGCTTAAAGCCATGCGATCCGTTAAGGTAATATGAATCTGAAACATTAAATCTTATTTCCGAAATGCTACCCTTAGTAAGTCGGGTATTAAGCATGTATTAGCTCTAGAATTGCCAGGCGTATACCAATTAGCAAGGTACTATCAAATAAACGATAACTGATTTAGCCATTCGCAGGTTCACTGTATAATGCTATACATACAAATTGAATTGAAGGAAAAATGAATTAAAGGAAAATTGAATTAAAGGAAAAATGAATTGAAGGAAAAATGAATTGAAGGAAAAATGAATTAAAGGAAAAACCGTTTGGTGTGTGGGATAGTAAATATTTAGTGAGGTTGATGGGAAAAAAGCCGGTCTCAAAAGTGGCGCGATGGCGTCCTTATATATGTTGCGGTGCGAAGGGGGCTGCAAATCGAGCACTTTAAGGGGCCACCTCGCGAAGAATATAAAAACCCCCTCCCCCTCCCACTCTCCCTCTCGCCCTCAATTTTTTCTTCTACCATTTCTCATAGTCTCTTATGATTTTTGCTTTTGACGAATCTCGTTCTGGTCTCATTCCAATCCCTTTCTGCTCCCATTAGATCTCATCTGATCTTCTCCTTATTGACACTTTTAAGGCTCGTTCCTGTGCTCTTGGGGCTCGTTCCTGTACTCTTGGATGGCTTAATCTTTGAGACAAGCATATGACTGGCAGGATCAACGGGTAAGTATAAAGAAGCGATTTTTTAAAGAAGTTATTTTTTTGGGCTTGTCCACTGACTGGTAGTAAAAAGATCGGAGTGATCATGAGTTTGGGGTTTTTGGCATGGCCTAGTTTCCACTATTTCTAGTCCACCTGCGCGCACCCTAGAGTACGCTGGGGGAGTGAGGGAAGTAGAAATAGTTACTTGGGAGTTATAGGGTGACTTGGCATTGTCTTCGAAACAGTGAACGTCTTCGAAACAGTAACACGCTTATGAGATCCGGTGGTTAATACGTGATTATCACATGCTCCACATTGTCACGTGCTCCACAATATCACGTGCTCCACAATATCACGTGCTTCACATTATCCATCCTACACATTATCACATCCTACAGTTGCACATTTCCATTTTAGCACATGCTTTCGCAGCAGAGCACGCGGGTTAGATCGAGATTGGTGAACTATGCAGGACAAAAAGAGGAGAAAAAAAAATGGTCTAGATTAAAGAAAGTGGTAATTGGAATAATGATCAATACATTAATCGAGTATTTCTGGAGGACAGTTTCGAGGAGATTTTTTTGGTGTAGTGGAGCAGTTTCGGGGGTGGAATGGGTGCAAACCTCGGAAGTTTGTGCGGTGATGCGAGAAAAAGACCCGTGCACCAGACAAGGTCAGTAGAAAAAGGCCCCCCATGCAAACACCCCTTTTCTGCTCCAAATTTGTTCAAAATTGGTTTTTTTGGAATCCTTGAATTCCGGACATCACAACGAACTCATTACCAATAAAAAAGGTCCTTTAATGCACTCATAAAGTCCTATAGCTTCTGAGTTCCGGTCACTGCGGCGTGCACCAATCAAATGGAGTCCCCACTCCAGCCAGAACCACCCTACAGAACAAGTACTAATAAATAAAGACTATCAATAACTATCGGTGCAAAATCAAAGCTATTGGTAAAAAAAAAAAAAAAAAAAAAAAACACTAATTATTTCCGAGACTCAAAAAAGTGCAGTTGATTCCAGACCTGGTCATAATAAATGCCCAAAAAGGAGCGGCGACGCGGAACTTTTCCTAAAAAACAGAGGTTTTTTTTACCCAAAACCGGACCCACGGCGCGCGGTCTCTGACCATTCGCATAACTTTGATTGGGCACTGCACACAGCGCGCAGCTTCGCATCCACGTCTCGTTTCAACCAAAACCAAAATTGACCTCAAGCCCTAAACCCTTTTTTCTTCCTTCTTCTTCTCCACCTTCACCAATGTCTGAAATTACTGAAAAGGCCACCGCCGAAATCAAAACGTTCACTATGGACGAGGTCAAGAAACATACCCAGCCCGATGACTTGTGGATTGTGTACAATGGCCAGGTGTACGACGTCAGCGCTTATCTTGACGAACACCCTGGCGGGGAGGAGGTGATTGTGGACTGTGCAGGTGAGGACGCCACGGAGGCGTTCAACGACATTGGCCACTCGGACGATGCCCACGACATTTTGAAGGGCTTGTTGCTTGGCAAGCTTGAGGGCGGAGTCACGGTGGAGACGTCGGGCGTGACTTCGGGGGGTTCGACCACCGAGGTCGGCGGCTTGCCTTTTCCTTTGATTGCTGCCGCTGTGCTTGCTCTTCTTGCCGGCGTGTACTTCTACTTGAACTGAGCTAGATACGAATAGACTTCGGGGCGTTGTTTGTTGTCCACGTCGGGTCATTCCAGATTGTACTGATTATGGATTCCAGACTGTACAACTCCGGATTCAGACTATACTACTCCGGATTCTGGTTGTACTCGGATTCTGACTGTACTCGGATTCTGATTGTACTCGGATTCTGATTGTACTCGGATTCTGATTGTACTCGGATTCTGATTGTACTATTCATTTTTTGTCCTGATGGCTTCCTGATGAATTTAGAGTGTACATTTTTGAGGTTGCAACTGATGCAGACGTTCCAGACTTTGCAAATTAATCCAAACCATAAACTAATTGAATAAAGGTCGAATAAATAGGGATTCTGAATGTAACCAATAGACCTTCTAGTTTGGCAGATGGTCAGATTGTCCAACAGTCTAGTCTAACTGTCTAATTATCCAACTGTCTAACTGTCTCTCGTCCAGAGCAGTCCAATAGGCTAGTCTAATTTTCTAATTGTTTAATTGTCTAATTGTCTAATTGTTCAATTGTCCAATTGTTCAATTGTCCAAGTGTCTAATTGTCCAACTGTCCAACTGTCTAAAAATCTAGTGTAATTGTCTTACAGTCTCTGTCGCAGCCATTCGAACTAAAACTATAAATACGGGCATTTCCCCCTCAATTCTTTACAACTATTTTCTAGCCCCCCACACAGAGACAGCAGACAGACAAAAGGATAGACAGAAAGACAGAAAGACAGAAAAAGAGAGATTTAGGACAGAGACTTTGGACAGAAAGACAGAAAGACAGAAAAAGAGAGATTTAGGACAGAGACTTTGGACAGAAAGACAGAAAGACAGAAAAAGAGAGATTTAGGACAGAGACTTAAGACAAAAAGACAGGGATTTAGGACAGAAAGACAGAGACTTTGGACAGAAAGACAAAAAGACAGGGACTTTGGACAGAAAGACAGACATAAATGACTAAATCCTCCACAACATGATATTTTTTAAGAGGGACCCGTCCACAACAGAAAAGGAAACCGCCCTCTCATATGAGGAAAGTTCCTATCTTGATACGGATTTTCTGGAGACCGAAGAAAGTCATGGAAATTTGAAAAGAGGACTCAAAGACCGCCTCATCTCTTGAATTGCCCTCGCAGGTATTATTGGGCCTGGGATCTTGGTTAGTGCCGCTCAATCTACGGCAAATGGCCCACTAAGTCTTATAGTTGGGTTTTGTGTTATTGGCTTGATTGCCTTCTCCATGATTCAGAGTTTGGGGGGAGTTGGCCACGTTAGATCCCCTGGGTAAGGTTTTTTCCACTTTAGGAAATAACATCGATATATCGAGAAGGCTATTGGAAGAACCGTGGGTTGGAACTACTGTATTACTTGGATCAGATGTGCAATTCGACTTGATCATATCGTTTGATGCAGAACTTGATACTTCTGCCCCTAGCTTGGATCTCCTCCGGGCAAAGTCCATGCACTACCTTGTACCGATCATTATCCCAGTTCCTGTTTTCTCCATGGAGCATATCATGGCGTTGGTGCCAAAACCCGAGGTGGACTTGAGAGGTTTGTCGTCTGAGGCCGAGGCCAAATGGCAAATTCAGGTTTTGAGTATCTTTGTCACTAATAGGCAAAAGCTCTTTGAGGATAATTTTATGGACTCCTTGGGCGAATACTACGCCAAAA
>NKZY01000644.1:0-51162 GCA_002374555.1 Metschnikowia mauinuiana | reverse complement strand
AAATGAGCGAACACTGAAAACTGAGCCAGGTTTTACGGGGAACGAATCAGCTCAGTTAAAAAGAGGAAATAGCCATTTCCTAGTATTAGTTTACTGACAGACCAGTACACCCCAAGACTGACGTGGCAACGGCGGGCCACGCTGACTAGAGTGCTAGAAACCAATATCATAATAGATCCAGCTTATGAACTTGAACTAATGTTGAACTTGAACCAGGGGTTTAAGTTCAACATTTTCTACTAGTATACATGCCTACTGAGTATACATGCCTACTCACATAAGAATAGCACTGGCCCGTCCAGTCACCATTAGGCATACCTTACGAATGTCCTGTGGATTTTAAAAGTCATGTCGATTATATCAGCTACCAGCTATACATTAACAACGGCACCATCTATAATACGCGGAGTATTATTGCACCGGCTCATGTGGTGGATGGAAGTGATACCGAAAGGACACAGAATAAAGGACACAGAAAAAAAGGACAAAAAAAAATGGAACCAAAAAAAAAGAGTGATCCCGAAAATGTCTCAAAACACCATCACCTAAAGCATCAAAGCTGCAACTGCCACCATAAATGAACCAATGGCATTCTTGGAAGCTCCATTGACATAAGGTTCAACTGTAAGCTTGGGAGTGGCAATGGATCCGTTTGAAGTGTTTCCAGCACGGCTAGAATTGGCAGGACTAGGGTTTCTAGTGCCAGCAGCATTGGAATGGGACACTGGGGCCTGGGTTTGCGTTGGAGATGGTTGTTTTCGGGTGGAACCTTTTCTCCGGCCATCTTGACCTTGAGGTTGTCCTTGAACTTGTTCTTGAGGTTGTCCTTGAACTTGTTCTTGAGGTTGTTCTTGAACTTGTTCTTGAGCCTCTTCTTGTACCTGTTTTTGTCCTTGTTCTTGTTCTTGACCTTGAGATTGGACCTGAGCCTGAGCCTGTCCTTGACCTTGACCTTGAGCCTGGTTCATTTCTGGCTTAATCCTTTTGGCATCAACAACTGGGGTGACCACAGGAACAATGCAAACCCCAGGCACCGTCAACGTGGTGGGCTCAGAAACGGTAATCGTGGTTGGAACGCACGCCTTGTCACACACAGTCAAGGTCACGGTGGTGTGCTCCGTACAGATCGTGGTGTAGTCGGTCTTGGTTTGCCAGACAGTCGTCCTAGAAGCATTCTGGCACTCGACACAGACGGTAGTCGTGTTGGAGTAGTTCCAGGGGCCGTTTTTGGTCTCGTCCTTATTTTCCTTTGGGACTTCCAGTTTTCCAGAATCATCTGCATTTGATCCGGAATCACCGCTCTTGGACTCCGAAGGCTCGGTGTTTGAATCCTTTTCAGGCTCATCCTTTTCCTTGGGTTCCTTCGTGGGTTCCTTCGTGGGTTCCTTCGTGGGTTCCTTCGTGGGTTCCTTCGTGGGTTCCTTCGTGGGTTCCTCAGAATCAGGCACTTTCGGAGTTGGTTCGGGTACGGGATTTCCGTTCGAGTCAAAAATTTGGACCTCCACCGGTCTACATGTAGGATCATGTTCTTCTTGATAATAAGCACTGATCAGTTTGTCCTTCTTGCAATTATAAAACCAGCCTTTAAGTTTACCTTGAGCATCAGGTTTAATGGCATCACCGAAAGGACAATAATTGGTAACTTCTAAATTCCTGTTTTTTCTGCACAAAATTCCCCATTCACCTTTGGTATCAGGACTTGAAGTGAGCGGTACTATGGCGTCAGTGAAGGTGATTACTTCACTGTCAGTAGAGGGTTCCCAGGAAAGTACCGCATCATTAATTTCATGCGGTCTAGTAAAACGGCCCCTGAGTGGAAACCACGCCCCATCTATATTGGCCTTTAACACCAATTGATTCAATTTGTTTGGAGCCGGTGGGGACTTCGGTGGACGTATGGGTTTTCCGGTTTTTTTGTCCATGGATAAAAGTTTGACCACCACTTTTAAACAATTACCGGTATCCTGAAGAGAGAGCTTTTTTTTGTTTGAACATGCAAACACCGGCTTGGAAATTTCACTAAAAATGTTGAAACGTATGAGGTCGGTACATTCCTTGGCAATAGTTAATTCCCCGCCTTCCTTGCACAAATATCCCCAGTCACCTTTTCCATCACGATGAAATACGGGAGTGTATCTGTTCAGGAAGGTGCGTATAGGATCCTTAGAGTCTTTATAGAGAAGGTCCCGACCCCTGAGTGGATACTGCATCCCATTGATTGTGACGAACAACGCCTTTGGGTCCGCTTCATTTTCCGGTAAGTAAAGAGGACCCGATACTTCTGGAGCCGGTAAGGACGAATCTGGACTTGACTTTGAGTTTTCCGCCTCGCCATCTCTTTTAGCAACGGCCAAAGAAGTTTCGGAGTTCCAAGACGTTGCCGGGAAGGAATCAATCAAATTTTCAGCATTGTCTTTGGTTGCAAGTCCTAAGTCGTAGTCGGGGTGTGCCCGCACTGTGGCTGCCACAGAGAGGAGAAGTAACGAATGAAAGAGCATGATGTTTTTTTGGAAGAAGGGGAGGAGGGGGGAGACAAGGCATGTTTATATATGGTGCACAAATCTTATTGCACCATCCTTTTTGTAAGCGGCGAAGAAATTAACCGCCAATCTTTTATTGGTTTGTCGTTTCGGTATTCGGAAGAGTCTATTTTAATACAGACAATGGGTGGCCTCGGTGGGTGCAGGCGCGCCGCGAATCGGTTGCAACATCTCATTCATGCATACTGCACACAAGGCGCATTCGTCGATGAGACCATGTTTTCACACCATGTTCCAAAAAATATGCCCACCTCCCAATGGTTCACTTTCTGGATTAGGAGATTTAACCTCTTTTTCTTTTCGCATATACAACGATCTCCCCGCATATGCGATTTTCTTATGTACACGTCATGGAGATCACTCGGCTAAACCAAAAGTTATTCGGTGGTGTCGGAAGGCCCTCAAAATTAAATCATTGAACCACTTCTCTAGTGATTTTTTTTTTTTGGAATACTATTGATCAAAAAGTTCATGGGCTCTTTTTTAGCCCTTTAAAACCGATGGAATCCCATAGATTCACGTCGATTTTGTCCAAAAACTTCAAAGTGCCAACAAATTAAGGTTTTTTTTTTGAATCCAAGAAAAAACCTTCAGGGATAAGTCTATTAGTCGGTTAACTAGTGCCAGATAAGTCTGGGCGTTTGGGTGTTTGGGTGTTTGGGTGTTTTGGGTGTTTTGGTATATCTTAGGGTGTACTGGTCTATCTCTAGTACTTAGTTAACTACAGAATACAAATGACTAATATGATTACTGAAGTTTCACACTTGATAGAGTTACTAAAGAACAACGAGAAAAGTGTTTCATCTTGCGCGAAAGTTACGCACGCTAACGCGCAACATATACTATGAATGCTCAAACAAAAGGTGTGCTTACCTTGGCAAACAAGAAAAAAGGCCACAGACATTGTCACTGAAATCTACATAAAAGTAGATCGTGCATACCTCCATAGCCTAGAGGATAGGGCTTGCCTTGCTGCTATCAATGGATAAAAAATTTTAAAACTGGTTTCTATCAAGTTGTTGAATGGCTGTCTGCTTTTAAGGTAATTACAGTTTGTGGGATGCTCTGCAACCACCTGCATAAAATCCACTAAATCCTGCATAAGCACTACCACTTAATCCGGCATAAAATGCACTTAATCCTGCATAGGCACTACTACTAAATCCTGCATAGGCATTACCACTACTATACTCTGCTACAAATAGCCTCTAGGATATTCCCTATTACAATATATAGCTCTTTTGAGTTTTCAACTTCTACACTCTCTGTAGCACTTAGTCGCCACGGATCTAGACTTGTTAATTATATTCTATAAGTATGCCGGTGTCCTTTGCTATGTGCAGGATTCGGTGCTTTTATAAATCCATTCATGCCAAACACTAAGATCTATTAGACTTATGCTTCTTTAGTGATTCTTATAAGCCCAAATGACTCAGTTCAATGATTCCGGAAAATGAGTCCGGAAAATGAGTCCGGAAAATGAGTGAATAAGACCAGTACACCCTAAGACTTGTGTGGGAAATTAATGCTCGCAAATTTCGATATATTCATGTCTTTCTGAGAGACTTTTCAAAGCGCAGACTGCATACAATGACTCAATTCTAATACAGTACAGGATACAACCCGGAGGTGATTTTAGTATAGTCCAGTATTCTACGCTATCATTATTTGATAAAAATAGAATTATTTGATAAAAATAGAATTATACGTCGCATCAAGTGATAAGCCCAAGAAATGATGCGGAATATGTTTATGTGCAGGAATTTATTGTGGTAAGGTAATAGAATAAAATATTGGTTTGTATGGAGTTTCCCAAGTGAAAGTGATTCATAAAAAAGAGTGGAAAGCTAGTTTTTTTAATTGATTTTTGTTTTTTTTTGTTTTTTGAAAAAACCTATGGGCCCAGGTTTCCTAACGGCCTAAAGCGTAATATGAAATCACATAGACCAGTACACCCTAAGATATATAGATAGACTTGCCCATCTGAGAGGTTCAGTCCTCGCAAAGACTGATGGAGAGCAGAACCATCGAGACTGAAGAAACTGAAGAAACTGATGAAGATTTGGTTCGAGACAGTCCGGAGTTAAGTGCAGCTCTTGAATGCTTGAATGCTTGAATGCTTGAATGCTTGAACGCTTGAATGCTACTATTGTTATAGCTTGGACACAGAAGCATTTAATCAACGTGGGCACCTAGGCTAGGAATTCCGACCGCGTTGGCGGCGCACCCTCGGATCTCCCCCTCCCTCCGCAGTCTGTTGATTATATAACACAGACAATTACATTCCTTACTTAGTCTTCCAGAACCCACCGTGTGTCTGGTCTGTTTCTTGGTCTCCTGCACCGCACTGACCTTTTAGACTTCCAAGTGTTTATTGACTGTCCACTAAGATCTACCAACTTCTTAGTCTGCTAACTTCCACTTAGTGTCTGCTAAGTTCTACCAAGTGTCTAGTCTCTGTCGAACATTGACTGTCTACTGAGTGTCTAAAGTGTCTACTGAGTGTCTATTAGTGTCTCTACTGTCTACTGAGTGTCTATTAGTGTCTATTAGTGTCTATTAGTGTCTAAACTGTTTGACTCTTGAGTGACTCTTGAGTGTGGGAACACATTGGCATGGGGGATTTATCGAAACATCTATCAACATTGAACATGTACTGCATCCAACCAGCCTCTGCAAAACTATATAAGCCTCCCCTTCTACTCGTTTTTTTTTTCTACCTCTTTTTTCCACGTCTTTCTTCTCCCTTTTCTTGTCCCTTTTCTTCTCCCTTTTCTTTTACCGAATAGTATTAAAAAATAAATTCCAATTTTATATGGTGTGGATGTGGACTTCGTGGACTGCTTTTATACCCGTGCTCGCACTGTGCGACATTCACTTGTACACCCTCTATATACTTTGGGCATCCCGGGACTTCAGGCCATATCCGCATCTGAGCGCGCACTGGAGTGTACCTAGTAATTTTATAAAAAAGTAGATTAAATAACAAAGAATTTAGGTCTAAAATGATCTTTTTTATTTTCTCCAAACTAGGAAATATTAACACACAGGTAATAGCTATAAATAGTGATAGAAGCAGCTCATAGTTATGGATATGAAACATTCCGAAGAAACTGTATGGAATATTGAATTTGGGGAAATGACTAGTCCAGACTGGCAAGTGCAACTAGCAATTGGCATCTCACCAGTACATCTCACACCAGCAAAACACCCATAAATAACCTTACATCTACGCACAAGTAAAGTTAGCTTCCATATACAGGAACACGGTACGACTTTACCGATAGAAGCATTTTTGTTGCTTTTGTTGTTTTTGTTTTTTTTGCTGTTTTTGTTGTTTCTGGCTGTTTTCTGGCTGTTTTAGAGCATTCTACATCTCTCTCCGTGTCGCAGGACGTATTTCGCACCCGATATTCTAAACGTGTCCCACGAAACCCAACAAATCCGTACACCACGGGGAACCCAGCAAGACTAGTCAAAACACTAGCAAGAGTGGTCAAATCTGACAAATGGCAAAGTGGTTCTTTTGTTCGCTTTTAACTCTAGACGTGCCATGAGTGGCTGCAAAAGTGGTGCACGGGTCTGCGCGGCCGCGACTGGCATCTCCAATCATCACACCAAAACACACCATCTCCAACTCTAGCTCTAGCTCCAGCTCCACCACCACCTCCAAAACCACCACCACCACCTGCTAATATAGTATTAGCTCCAGTGACAGGGATGGACCTTAATGCGTTATTTGTGGAGTGGCTCGAGGCCCACCACGGCGAGCTCACGCAGAAAGGGTCCAAGCTTGCGTTTGCTTATAGCAGGGCCATCGAGAAGCTCCGCAATTACCCCGACGCCATCACCACGCCACGCCAGATCAAAGGTATCCAGTATATTGGGGAGAAGATTTTTCTTCTTCTATGTTCACGGCTTAAAAAGCATTGTTTGGAGAATGGCCTTGAGATCCCACTGGCCTTTGAAAACCACGTTTCTTTAAATGACCAAGGAGGCCAGCGGAAAGATGAGCTAGATACGGATGTTGGACCCGCCAAGAAAAAACGCCGGGCTAATAAATGGGTCCCCAAACGACGGTCGGGCTCCTGGGCCATTTTGGTGGCTCTTCATACCCAGAATCGGAGTCTGGGGGGACTTCTGAAGGAATCAATCATCGCTGCTGCGGGCCAGTATTGCGATCACTCCTTCACATCGAATCCTGCAGCCAGGGACTTTTATTCTGCATGGGATGGAATGAAAACTCTTTTGAAGCGAGAGCTTGTCACGTGCCATGGCCGGCCAAAAGTCTATGTGCTTAGTGAAGAAGGCATAACCATGGCCTCCTTGATTTGTCTGCAGGAAAACATCCTGACCACCACTTCCGAGGCTAGCCACGAAAATGAGCCGGATTACTCCTTTGACAATGGGATCCGGTATTCCCCAGAAACGTCCCGATTGGGCAATTCTCCCAATGTTTCGGGCAACTTACTCTTTATGCCCTCCAGTCCTGCAGGAAGCCCCACCACCAACCCATTGGACCAAGACAAATTAGACATTCACCTGGCACTGCATTTAGACAAGGTCTCCAGTCTATACAGGGAAGAACCCAATGAAAATTTGGAGGAACCTTCTACTGGCCCGGAGAAGAGGAAACTTGTGCATGACCCCGAGCTGCGCGTGTATGCAGGAACGTCCTATGAAATCTGGCCTGGGGATTCCCTTGACATCATTCTCCTTATAGATAGCAGAGAAATCCGCTCGCAAAGTGAACGAGACTTTTTCTACAACAAGGTGGTTTCTTATGGCGTCAAGTGTGAGGTTCGGTCGCTCAGTGTTGGGGATGTGCTTTGGGTAGCCCGGAACAAGCACCTGAAAAAAGAGGTGGTGCTCAATTACGTGTGTGAGCGAAAACGGCTTGATGACTTGGCCATGTCCATCCGGGATGGGCGATTTGCCGAGCAAAAAACGAGATTGAAGCGGTCGGGAATCAAAAATGTTTATTACCTTGTGGAGGAGGCCGGATTGGGCGATGTGCAGCGGATTATCGACATGAAAAAACTGATCGAGACGGCAATTTCCACGGTGATCACCACATCCAACTTTTTCGTCGAGAGATTCCGTCGTACCGATGATACTATTGATTGGTTGGTGAAAATGACCAATCTCATGATCCTGCGTTTTTCAAGTCGTCGGTTGATGGTATTGAAACCGACCTCCATCAATACGCAGGACGAGTACTTGAGTCTTTTGTCGACTTTCCGGGCCAAGTTTGAAACCTCCACGCGCAAACGACGGTTTCTGGATGAGTTTGAGCGAGAAAATGGGCTTATGAACCCGGGAAACCCCCAAAAAAACTCCTACGAGTGTGTCCACTACTTCCACATGTACCAGGCCACGTTGGTCAAATCCAATATGATGACGGTCAAGGAGATGTTCCTTCTAATGCTCATGCTGGTTCGGGGCATCTCGTTTGAAAAGGCTATCATGATCCAACAACGGTTCAAAACCCCCCGAAATTTGATTGAGTTCTACCGGCAACATGAGCCTCTGGAGAAGGAACTCCTCATGATGAATGTGTTTTCCAGTGTCATTGGAAGCAAGAAAATCAACAAGGCAGCGCTGACGTCGATGTACGAAGCATGGGGGTTTGAGGAGGATTCTTGAGTGTTCAGTGATTTTCTGGACTCTCTGGACTCTGGAGTCTCTGGACTCGGACTGTCTGGACTCTGGACTCTCTCGCCTGCTGGACTGTCTTGGCTGAGTGACTTTTCAGTGGCTAGTCCTGCATATTACTCTATATTAACGGCTTATGAGTCTTGAAGATCTTCTGAGCCTCCGTCTGAGTGTTATTCTACGTCCCAGTCTGCCACTCCAGGGGTCCACTTTGGTACGAAATTGGAATTTCCCACTCTTGGTTTTCTTCGTATTAACTTGAATAGCCATGGGTTTCTTTAAAGTACTTACCATGGAGAAAAGCTGTTTTTAGGAGACCATATCTTTTCTGTCTAATCTGTCTAATCACTATGTATCCATCTGATCCAGTGTTTGTCCAGTAACTGTCCAATTTTGTCCAACCTCTCTTTTTGATATCCCTATTAATTCTTTCCTTGGTATTGTCCAATAACTCTGTATCTCTATATTAGTGTGTAAATGTCACAGAATAGGGTACGATACTTGATGACTAGTGCACCTGCACAGAGCGCCCGTGATAGATCCTAAATCCCTTTCCAAAACCAAAACCTAAATCCAGTCCCCTAAGTCCCATCACCCACTTCTGAAAGTCCCAAAAAAAATTATTATTCCAAATCTCTAGCACTGGCTGCAAAGACGTGCGCGGCCCAAAACTTATAGGCCAGGGGTGCGAACTTTTTTACCCATCAACACCTCCAGACCCAGGCAAGCAATGAGAGTCTCCTCCATCACTCTAAGCAAGAGAACCCTCAAGTACGGCGGCAAGTCCGGGATCTTGCCCGAGGTAAGACCCATTTTCCGCTACAACCCCATCCGCCCCGATACCGAGGAAGAAAAGGCCCACAAGGCCAAGATCGAACAAGGGTATGCCGAAAACGTGCCAGTGCCCAAGATCCGAGGCGTGGAGCTCCACCGAAAACCCGTGGAGAGACCCGTGGTTACTGTGGAGGAACGGTTGAAGAAATTGGAGCAACGGGTGGTTCCCAAAAAGGAAATCGGGCAAATGTCCAAGGAAGAGTTGTGGGAGCATCAGAGAGAAGAAATCCGCGTGGCGCACTTGAAAGAGGCGTTCGTGACGGAAGCCAAACGGTTGGAGAAAATCCAGGAAATGGAGGCGCAGAAAAAACAGCGCGACGCGGCCAAGGAAAAGGTCGCCAAAAACGAAATTAAAGACGAGGCCGCCTTCACTTTACCCACGATCGACTCGTACTTGGAAGGGCCCATCATGAGGCAGCGAACCGAGGAGGAAACGGCCATCATGCAGGAGCGCCGGGTGTTGAACCGCAAGACGCAGGAATTAAAGGAGATGAATTCCAAAACAGTCAAGTTATTGGAACTCTACCATGCTGCTGGCGACTTCATCACCACGGAAGAGGAGTTGGCCGAAGCCATCCACGAGGCGTTTGAAACCCGCATTGCCAATTTTGAATATGCTAGAGGAAAGGTTGAGGCCAAGTTGTTCAACCAGGTGAATGCATACGAGGAGACTTCCGAGATCGAACTGTACATAAAGCATGCTGCTTTTGGCGAGATCGATGGCCAGCCGGGCTTGGACATGGTCAAGGATACTTTGAGTGGAGAGGCGGAGAACTTGAGACGCCAGGCTCAGGGCAAGGTTAACCTGGCCATGTAGAATACTGTATATAATAAACGTTGATGCCCTGAACTGCCTTGTAAAGTTGTAAAGTCAAAGTAGACTTTACTGTGGAACTGTACATAAGCACCGGATTGCAATGGTCACGTGATATATAAGCTACATCCACTTTTTAGTGCCCACACACGTAAATTTCCACCTACCACCATTGCATAATCTTCCTAGAACTATAACATACTTACATCTATACCTTGATTCAAAAATTATTTTTTTGTGGGGAAGATAAAACAACCTGAGTCAATATGTCGGAACTGCATATAGGCCCCGGTTCTGGATATAAGCCCCGGAACTCTACCATTCCGGCCTCAAGTCATTATATCACCACCACAGCCCTCCAAGATTACCCCGCAAAAACGTAAAGATACTTCTATCAGTGACGAAAACCTGATTTACATTTCACTATAATTTTTATTTCTTTATTTGAAGAGAACTGACAATATTTCAAAAGTAGTGCAAAGCTTCCCACTTTTCTTCTCATTCTATGTAAGTAAAAAACTCCCAAAACATACCAAAAGGTACCTGTAACCCACCAAACTATAATTAGCTCTTTAAAAGCCAATAATACACTTTGTTGAAAAAAAAGCGTGTAAAATAGAAATCTGGAAAAGGTGGTGTACGGAGGTGTAAGCACCACGCATTTCGCTCAAGCATCACCCAAATCAACCATCCATGTCTACCACATTGGAAACCCCCGACGGCAAGGTGAAGCCGTACATCCATTATTTCCGGAATGTGTTCACTCAGCGCATGAAATACGTCAACAAAATCGCCTTTTTCTTGGCCGTGCTCTTGTCCATACTTTTCACCAGCCACCAGACATGGACCCACAAAATCTTCGCCTTGGTCTATGAAATCCCCATCTATACAATTGGATTGCACGCCATGAAGCTCAACCGCATGCAGACGTCCACGGTGGTTTTTTCCGATGCAAAATCGCTTTATTGGCAGCTTCTAAAGACGGTTTCCGCTCGCCAATTCTGGGCGTCGGCCATTGCTCTGGTGTTCACGGCGATATGCCTAATTGGGCCGTTTTTTCCGCAAGCCAACGTGTCGTACTATGTTTTCTCCAAGGAATATCGCCATAAACCATTGGTTAATGATCAATTCGTGTACTTGTGGTTTCATGGAGTTGCGGTCGGGGCCCTCTACAATGTGCAGTACGTGGTTTTCCAACGCAATAAACTCAACTTCAGTTACGGCATCCCCATCAATCCACCGGCAAAATACTTGTTTGCTCCCGTGTTAAGGCTCTTGGCCACTTCCTTGACTTTCACCGTGGCCACGTTTGTGTCGGTGCCAATAATCTACCTGGTGGTGCACGGGCCTGTATACAGGCTGCTCTGGCCCATCTTGGTGCTTTTCAACTTGGACACCAAATCCGCTCCGCTTTGGACGTTTTTAGACCTTGTGTTTCTTTTAAAGGTGGCTTGGTACTCGTGGTTAGTATTTTTCGTTTTGGAATTCTTCAACCATGCCTTCAATACCTATGCTACGATCGGCTGTTTACACCATTCGAGGCCCATTTCGCTGGCATCGTCGAGTCCCGTGATCACATTACTTTCCGGAGTACGTGATGTACACCCCCAAGATTTTATTTCGTCGTTGCTGAATTTATGTGCATTCCAAGAATTGGCCTACATTTCGCTGTCGCCCGATTCCGAGGCTCTTGAGTACAGGAACAAGATGTTCAACTCGAAAAGCTCTGCTTTAGGCCGGTCGTTCTGGCCCTCGGTTTTGGACGAATGTTCTTTGGTGATCAAAAATACTTGTTCCCGGGTTAACTACCGGTCGCCCTCGGATTTGAGTGCCTTACGCACCATCGACGTCAAGGCCCCAGAGTCTGAGTCCGATGCTTACATTTTTGGAAACTCCACCAACCCAAAAATCGACCCAACGCCAAAAGAATCCAAAGATTCAAAAGACAATTTTTTCCCCAGAGATTTCCCAACAAATACTTTGGATTCGTTCAACGAAAGTCTCAATGATACTACCAACTTAGCCATTAGTGCCACGTCCAGCCCCGCCAAAAAATACGATAACCCTCAACAAGCACGGCTTGCACAAATGGCATCGAATCCTCTACAAAGTGTGCGGACGTCCAAGGCGAAAAACGTGCTACTAAAAATCGGGCAAATGCTCGATACCCACGTTCTCGTGCCCTTGAACAAGCGCATGGTGAAGTTTGCACCCAGCCAAACTCCATTGCCGCAAAATGCTGCGCATGTCAGAACCCAATTTCTGGCCTACTATGCCCAGCTTTTGGAAACCAAAATCGGTTTTCTCTGGAGAACCACGTTGAAAAGAGATACTGAATCTCGCGTGTTGAACCCCGTTAACTATGGAAATGCCGTGCTTACGCTTTCGGGGCTCTTGTTACGGTCCATCGAGGAAGACCGCTCCAACACCATCTCCAATGCAGACCTCAGCGAGGTGCTTAACTTGTTGGAGAAACCCATCCGGGCGTTTGCTAACTATACCGACTACTTGCCTGCATCCGTGTACCGTCCAAGCACCAAAAACCACTTGGTGGCCCTTATGCATGACTTGACCGTCAAGGAGTACTACCAATTGGCTGTGAAGTTCAACTATAAGCTTAGCGACTTACAGCTTTCGCCTCGTGCTTTCAAGTTGGCCAAGTGGGTCGTGGCGGCGTCCATTGCCAGCACCGAGAAACGGTCCGACCATTCTGGGGTCTACATCTAGAGTCTCTTTCAATCTAGTCCATATTAAACATAATATTCAAAGAACTGTTTTAATACTGTACTTTTAATAGAGGTGAATAATACTACACCAGTCAGTCTACAGTCGAGCTGGATCTAGTTGGACAGATCCAGTTCTGCGTCCTTCTGATGATCCATATTGCTACTCAATAAATAACTTGATCTATCGCCGTAGCTTCGATCTAAACCTAACCTGATCCATCCTTGATCCTTGTCTTTGGCTAATTTTCCCGTTATCCATACTGGTCACCAGTCTGGCTACTTCCCAAGGTTGGCCTCTTCGTCTGTGTGCTCTGAATGTCCGGACGGCGAGGTATCAAGAAGCACGGGCTTCAACACCTGTTCGTCAAACCTGGTGAACCACTTGGCATGCTCTTCTGCACTTAAGAAGGCCCCCAAAACCCCATGTGATGATGACGTGGGCGCCTCGCTCAATGGGTAGTTCACCGGCTCACTCACCAAGTCTTCCACGTCACTAGTGATGTACTCCTCTTCGTCGTTAAGGTCCGCCTGCAGGTTATTAAGAGAGTACAGCGTCCTGGCCAACTTGGCCGAGCCGTTGGCCCCATCTGCTCTATACCCTTGACCCTTGGGCGAAGGTCCTGAACGGAACCCGTTGGCTGGCGAGTTGTATCTCCTGTTGCTCATGAGGTTGACGTTAGAAACCGACTGAGGTAGTCTTGGGGCTTCAATTTCAAACTCGTCGTCAGAATTGTCTCCCTCCTGCACGCAACCCACCTTGATGCCCAAGATCTCCAACATAGACGCAGTGGTCCCGCCGAAAAAGATCACCGTCAACACCACAACCACGAGCACCGTGGCAAGCAAGGTGGACTTGGCCTCGCCCTGCAAGCCCAAAGCCAAAGCTACGCCCACGGCACCTCGCAAGCCGGCCCAAAAGATCATCATCTGGTATGAGTGGCTGATCTCCTCCGGCATACTGTGCGACGAGATGCCACCCGACATGGCGGAAGAAGTGTTGAACCTCTCGAAACGAGCCCGGAACAAGAAGTTGAGGAAACGGGAAAGAGGGAACACGGCACACCACCGTGCAATGCAAATCAGGATGAAGGTGACGATGATGAGAAGTGGTTTGAACACCAACTCCACTTCCGTGAACAACGACAACCCCAAGTAAATGAAGATGAAATTCTCGGACATCTGGGCCAAAAACTGGAAGATGTACTTGGTGGCGATCTGGGTTCTCCGGGACATGTTAAAGTAGGCATAGTGCTTGAGAGTGATACCGCAGAATAGCAACGACACAATTCCCGACATATGGATTCCATTGGAGAAGAAGTAGGACTGGTAGGCGAAAAGCAACACCAAGCAGGTTTCAATCTGGGGGTAGCGTCTAATGTGCGAGTGTTTCAAGATCAACGCAACCAAGATACCAACGGAGATACCAATGATGGTGGAGATGGTGAAGGTCATCAAGAACAAGCCCACACCTTCAAAGAGAGACGTGAACTGCACATCCTTGCCGTGGAACTGCTGACAGGTCTCAAACATAACAATGGAGATGGCATCGTTCAAAAGCGACTCGCCAAAGATGATGGTGTACAACTTTGGGTCCACCTTATAAGCATTGAAGATGGAAAGAATGGTCACGGGATCCGTGGCCAGAAGCGTGGCGCCCACGGCCAAAGCATCGACGAATTCCAAGTGCACACTATCGATGCCCAAGGCGGTCCAGACGTAAAGAATGGTGCCGAGCACCAAGGACGAGATAAAGGTGCCCGGAATGGCAAACGTAAGAATGGAGCCGATATTGCTAAAGAAATTGGCCTGATGTAGTTCGTAGCCCGAATTAAGAATGATCGGAGGCAACAAGATATTGAAGAAGTAACCTGACTTGAACTTGACCGCGTCCTGGATATAATGGCCCGGGGCCGCCCGGATGATCAAGCCCACAATCATGCCGTAGAAAATGGAAAGCACGGTTTCGTGCACGGCCTTGATACGTCTTTGCTGTAAATAATAAGATGACCACAAGGCGGCACACAAGAGACAGAAGAGGATGAAAAGCGCCCACGACGAAAACATCTCCTCGGTCACGGGATCGGCATCTTCCTCGGGATCGGGGAGCGGGATCTCCGGAACATCTTCATCGTCATCAATGGCCCGACGAAGAAGGTATCGGGCGCCACGGACGGTGACCTGGCGTGTGACTAGAGAGATGAAGGATTCCATGGTGGAAGATTAATAAGAAGCACGCAGGAAGTTGGGAAATGCGCCGCGCTGCTTGTATGCAGGCCCTTGAGTACCCGTACCGCCCTATTGTTCCACCCGTACTCTTCAACACCTTACCAGAAATCGTCGATTCTTTGTAGTCTCGGGGATTGATATATTGGTGTATTGGTGTATTTGCTGTTTATTATTGGTGTACTGGTGTACTGGTGTACTGGTGTAGGTAGTGTACCTCAGGCTTACTGTGTAGTGGGTAGTGTATACGTTTCTTCCTAGCTATAACCAAGTGTAGGAGGTAAACATAAAGGATCGATAGGCCACACTTTCATGGTTTGTAAACACACTGAAAATCTAAATCAAGGGGGCTTTTACCCTTTTATTCTACTGGCGATTTCTGTTCTCCATGAGCCCCCCTAGAGTAGACTAGTAGTGTATAGAGTAGAGTGTAGTGTATAGAGTAGAGTAGACTATGGAGATTATAGAGTAGTGTATAAAGGATTGTAGAAAATTAAAATAAGAGAATAGAGTATAGTGGAGTATTTTGTATAGTGGTATATAGAGTATAGTAGAATACAGTAGACTGTAGAGACTATAGTATAAATTACAGAGTAGATCATAGAGTACTCTATAGAGCACACTAGACTATAGAGATTATAGAGTATAGTAGTGTTTCGAAATAGAGAAATTAGAGAAGAGAGTCGAGTGGAAAAACTGTAGGAAATTTGGAATTAGTAGAGAATACAGTATAGTAGAGAAGAGCAGTGTAGAGTAGTGTATAGAGTGGTCTAGTGAGTAGAGGGGTAGTGAGTAGAGTAGAGTGGTAGTGAGTAGAGTAGTGTTCATTATAAAGTAGATTATAGAGTAGATTAGAGAGTAAACTACAAAGTATTGTATGGAATTCAAAAATAAGATAGTAGAGTAGACTGGAGTAGACTAGTAGTGTATATAGTAGACTAGACTAGGCTATAGAGTAGTGTATAGAGTGAACTATAGAGTGAACTATAGAGTAATGTATGAAATTCAAAAATAAGATAGTAGAGTAGAGTAGACAGAGTGGTGTATAAAGTGGAGAAAATTAGAGTAGACTGCGTGAGGATTAAAGTGAGAGATTAAAGTAGAACGAGTCGACTTTAGTAGAGTGGGTCAAGACTATAGAGTAGACTAGACCAGACTAAAACTGTATAGTAGTGTATGAAAATTCAAGAAGGGAATAGAGTAGAGTAGAGTAGAGTAGAGTAGAGTAGAGTAGAGTAGAGTAGAGTAGAGTAGAGTAGAGTAGAGTAGTGTAGTGTAGTGTAGTGTATAGAGTTGTATGTTTGTATAGTGAGTAGAGGAGAGGAGAAAAAATAACGAGTGGAAAAAGTAGACCAGGGGTGCGCCTTTTATATTGCAATTTGCGGGAGGGGTAGCCATCCCTTTATGGTTGTGCATGGGCAGGACGTGGGGCGCCATGTTTCAGGTTTCGCAGCCGCCTGTGAAATCACAACCAACATGTATAAATACCCGTTTCGCACCATGAAAAATGACCCATTTTTTATACTACACTACTATCTATATTACTACAGTATACTACCATACTACTACAATTCAACTACCATACGACTACAATACAACTACCATACTACTACAATGCAACTACCATACTACTATACTAAGTAGTAGATTAAATGAAAATTATGAATCAGTGACTATAGGGTAACAGAGACTATAGAATAGTGTAGAGACTAGGTCGAAGTACGGCTTAACTTTTGTTGTCCATGAAAATACTATTACTTGTTGTTTCCGTCTTGGGTCAAATACCCCTAAAATTTCTTTTTTTTTTTTTTTTTTTTTTTTTTTTCCGACTTGTCTGGTGTATAGAGTAAACTGTAGTCAATAGGAGTCTGCTAATTCTCCATTGGTCTCTAATGGACGGTACGGATTTTCCAATGTTCCAGTATAAAGTATTGCGAGATAAGTTTTGATAAAAAGATATAAGAAGCAAGGTTTTGAGACTATATAGAGGATCTGCTTTTTTCAGTGAATTCCGGATTCTGGCTCATCAATAGAATGTCCTCACCCAAGATCTGCTTCGGACAGTAGCTGGCTACCCTCATACAAACAATTTAATCAAGAATCATATCCAAATATTATCTAATCATATTTAAATCTATGTGCAAAATACTTTGTCTGTCAACTGTCTAA
Organism: Metschnikowia mauinuiana; assembly: GCA_002374555.1. Taxonomy (NCBI): domain Eukaryota; kingdom Fungi; phylum Ascomycota; class Pichiomycetes; order Serinales; family Metschnikowiaceae; genus Metschnikowia; species Metschnikowia mauinuiana. Next base: position 34,201 of record NKZY01000644.1, on the reverse strand, counting down.
TCTGTCTAATTTGTCTAATCTGTCTATCCATCAACGGTTCAATGTATCGGCTGTCCAACCTTCCAGTCAATTCTGTCCAGTTGTTTCCTGTATAACTGTTAAAGACAATAAACAATATATCAATTGGTATAGTTCTATTAGTGATTTCTGAAATACTTTGAGGAGAAAGTACATTAAACCTTAAAATATCCTGCATATATGTCAGCAATATGACAAGTATTATCACCACTACGTTGCAGTTGAAACAGTACGACGTGCTTTAGATTTAGCCTAGATATACATATATCTAAAGACCTGAAAAATTGAGTCAAGCGGACTGCACATAGTAATGGTGAAAAGGATCTTAGAGCAGAGACCCACTTTCGTCCACTTTAAAGCCCGGAGTAGCCATTATGGCCCCTTGGAGCCGTTTCAACTAATGATATAGATATATTTAAAGGTAGATTGATGATCAAATTTAGATAATACTTCAATATATACCAATATAAATTAACAATTAAAGAATAAACGTGGAATATATATAATTATAAATAAAATAACTATATAGGATCAGGTTCAACCAATAGATTATATACAGGATTGAGTGATCATTTAAAAAACAATGATGGTTCAAAATTAAGAAATAAGAGTTTTTAAATTTAGAGATACCATATATAACTTTATTATCACCAAGTTATAATATATTGATAGAAGCAGGTAATAGTTATGGATATAAACATAGAGAAGAACTTCAAGAATTAGTTAAACAATTACAATTTGATCCTAAATATAAAAGATTAAAAAAAGGTGATATTATATTAAGTATAAATAATTCAATATGTACTATATCAAGTATTAATAGAACATCACATTAATTATGTTGTAGTTATAAAACAGTACTAAGTGCTTTAGATTTAGGTTGAATATATATACCTAATCAATTTCTACCATATTTAAATAATGATCATATTAATAATAATAATGATATTGTTACTTTTTTTGATAGGGTGTACTGGTATATCTTAGGGTGTACTGGTCTATCTCTTTATAAATATGTTTATAACTATAGTTACTTATAAAATTCGCTATAGTCTGCAACCGAACCAAACAATGAATATTTTGTTTGTGGGCTTAAATAACTTCCTCCCAAACCGGGTCCGGTCACGTGAGATGATTAAATATGGGTTGGGTCCATTGAGGTGACCAGAAAAAAAAGAAAAAAAAAAAAAAGACGGTGAAAATTACGAATCCGATATCCACCGCATGGTCAAGGAGCTTTTTAAGCTAGTTACGCTCCGTTTGAAAAAAAAAAAAACACTCAGGGATGTGAGTGAAGGATTATAATACGTTTATTGCAATCCAGGCCGCGACAAGACTAGATTTGGGCAACGCACGTGACCAGATAGAATTATCAAGAAAAAGTATAGAATAGTATGTAAAGTATAGAAAATTATGGTCAAACTATGTAAAGCTATGTAAAACTACAGTAAAAAAAATTATAGTAAAGGTATAGAAAATTATAGGAAAAGTATAAAAACTTATAGTAAATTATAGTAAATTATAGTAAAAGTATAGTAGAAGTACAGTAAAAAAAAGCAAAAGTCCAGTAAAAGTGTAGAAAATTATTGGAAAAGTATAGGAATTTATAGTAAAAGTATAGAAAATTGTAGTAAAATTATAGGAACAGTAGAAAAAAGTACAGTAAAAGTAAGAAAATTACAGTAAAAGTACAGTAAAAGTACAGTAAAAGTGTAGAAAATTATAGGAAAAGTATAGAAAATTATAGGAAAAGTACAGTAAAAGTATGTAAAAGAGTATACTAAAAGTGCAGTAAAAGTATAGGTAGAGGAACGATTCTAGGCACTAATAATGGATGAGTCTACAGTCTACATACTGCTCATTTAATACATTGATTTGGAGTAGTCCCAACAATGAACTTTTGATTTGAATAAAGATATCGACGTATTTTAGGATATGACAATTGAAAATTCTTTATGCTACGAAAGATAATTTGTACTTGGATTTAGTGGCTCATAACCGTCAAAATCATTTGGCTGTGGGAATAGTTAATGAGCTGGGGAAGAAGCCGACTTGGGTGGTGGGCTTCGGGGCTCAAAAAGGGTTTGAAAAAGGAAGGAATAATTTAATTGGATTCCCCCGTCACCCAGAAATAAAAGATTCCAAGGCTATAAAAAGAGAAGAAATAAATTAAGCAAGGTATTAAAGCAATTTATGTAAAGTATATAATTAGAATTTATGTAATTTAGGCGAATTAGCATATTCCTAGATAACTTACAGATTAGTTTATTTAGCCTATTATGGCTATTATTGGATAACGTACAATTTAGGCAAATAAGCATATTAAGGCTATTATTGGATAACTTGCAATTCAAGCAAATTAGCCTATTATGGCTATTATTGGATAACGTACAATTCAGGCAAATTATTTAACCGAGTATTATGAACATGATCATATTGCGGTCTATTTAGTCTATTTAGGGCATTGTCCAATTATCTCTTTAGCTATCAACTCTATTGCTAAAAGTGCTACATCAGTTATATATATTCTAATATTAATAGTTTGTAGTGGAATAGCTACATATTCTTATGCAAATATAATTCAAGTATTAATAAATAGCTACAACAACAATATTATTGGTATGTTTCTTTCTTCAACTGCTTGCAAAAATGTAAACCTCCAACGATTCCCACGACAATATATATATATATATATATATATATATATGAAAATAGGTATATGAAATTAATATTATTTTAAGGATAATTAATCAAAATTTTAAATAAGATATAAAGATAAAAAATATCAATCATAATCATGAAAATGAGAAAAAGAAAAAGAAAAACTAGTGGAATGAAACATCTGAGTAACTAGTAAAATAACCATCGAACCTACACGATATTAATCCTAACATTTTAAGTGTTATATGTCTACCATTTCATCATGACCGCATTATATATGAATTAGTTTAATGAGAATCGAACTCATATTTATCGATTATCAATCAATCTCTCTACCATTGAGATATAAACTCAATAAGTAAAAATTAAATTTCTTGCTGTTGATGAGTGGTTAGTACGAATTAGCAAAACATTTCACCGTAACTCTATTGTTTACGATTATAAGTTCAAGTACTAAATCTTATACATTTTCTAATTTTACCATTAATACTTAATCTTGTTGATATTTTCGGTATTTTAGTATTACAAAATCCTAAATTTATTTCTTGTTCTTTTTCCCATTAATTTTATATTTCTATATTAATCTTAGGGACCGTTCGTTTATAGTAAAACCTTAACTTATATTTATCTGATTATAAAGAATCCTATAAGATCACAATAACTAGTTTACGATTAAAAATGGATTAACACAAGGTTTTTATTTATTTGTTATTAGTGAAATATTAATATTTGCTTCATTATTTTGATATTTATATGAATATATAGATACGGTTTTATAATTAATGTAAATAAATAGCATCTTTTAAGTAACCACGAAATAAAATACAGAATACATAAGCTTGTATCATAGCTATAGCAAATTATATATATATATATATATATTTAGGATTAATACTGATGTTGGTTGCCGTACTTTTCGCCAGTTTCTTTCCTTCAATATCCGTAGTATTTGCTATTCGTGTAGCTGTCTTTAGTAGAGTTCTGTATCTTTTGAAGGATCTTTATCTTTTAAGAATCTGTATCTTTTAAGAATCTGTATCTTTTAAGAATCTGTATCTTTTAAGAATCTGTATCTTTTGGTAGAGTAGTATCTCGTCTGTTCTGTCATCGCTAGTGTTTGTAGTACATTATCTGATCTAGAGTAACTTTAGTATCTGATCTAGAATACTTCTCTGATCTATAACTTTAGTATCTGATCTATACTTTTAGTATCTAGAGTACTTTAGTGATCTAGAGTAACTTTAGTAGAGTTCTGAATTTTTGGTAGAGTTGGAGGATCCTGTAGATTGGGGAATCGAGGCTGAGCCCTCGTGCCATTGTTCATTGATGCGCACCAGTTCAGCTTCAGAACACACAAAACTTCGATCGGCACTTAACCGCACTCGACTAACTTAAAACTCGCACTAAATTCACCTGCCCCTGAAAAAAACCGCACATTGTGTTTCTGTTCTCCGCGATCATCACCACTTTTTGGAGTAGTTTTTTTGGTGCACTTTTTGGAGGAACTTTTGAAGCCACTTTTTAGTGCACTTTTTGGAGCAACTTTATGGAGCAACTTTTGGAACCACTTTGGAACCACTTTGGAACCACTTTGGAACCACTTTAGAGCCACTTTGGAACCACTTTTGAGTGCACTATTAATTTTCAATGTACCTTAAATTTTAATTAACATATTGATTCCAGTCCTGCTATAAAGTATAGGTGGATCCCTGTTTCATTGTGGATTCGATTTGGGGATTTGTTTATTGGGATTCGATTGGGGATTCGAATTGCGGATTCATTATTGGGGACTCGATTCTTGGGGATGGCGTGATTTGTTTGGACACTTTTGGTGGGTGTCTGGTGAATGACTGTTTGACATGTGTCAACTATAAATAGCGAGGCTCGCGCATATTGAATACAGGATCCTGAACCAGCACGGTTCCCAAAGAGACTTTAGCCAGACAAGCCCCTTCCAAAAATAAAAAAGAAAAGAAAGAAAAGAAAAAGAAAACAAAAATAGTAAGATAATGAAAAGAAAAAGAAACGAAAAGAAAATACCCTCTTTAACCTCTCATCCACTTTCCTCCTTGATGACTTGCTCTCGTACATTCGGTCTTTTTTCCTACGGTACCCTGTCTCGTATACTGCCTTCTATACACTCCCTACACTCCCCTACTCTACACCTATACCCTATACCCCATGAGCCCGTACACCCTATACCCCCAAAAACCCGTACACCTCTAAAGCCCGTACACCACTACAACCCCATAGGCCCGTACACTCCTGAACCTTGTACACTCCTGAAGCTTGACGACTAGACCCTGTACCATTAGCTGCTTTGTTAAAAGTTAAATTTCTTTTGTTGCGTGCGGGTCCTGTCTGCAGGATGCGCAGACTTGATTCAAACGTGCTATTGAAAAGCCAGTGTCCTGCACCGCGCTGCGCTTGTTTTGTTCTACTGCACACCCACGCCAAAACCTCCATTTCTTTTCCCTCCTCCATCGTCTGTTTTACTGTCCCTGGCGCTGCGCTGTACTTTAGTGTTTGGTCTCACGGTTTGCTGGTTTTTCTCCACATTTGCTTTTTCGTTTTTAATCCCTCCTCGCCGCTTCCCCGCCTTTCCCCGCCTTCGTCTCAGCGTACTTTTACTTTCTGCTTACCACTTGACAAGGCCTAATACGCTAAAATCCCCGCCGTCCACCATCCCGCCAAACAAACCCGCCAAACAAACCCGCCAAACAAACCCGCCAAACAAACAACCGTCAGAATCCCGTGAACCTTGAATCTGAACCCTGAGACTCTAATCTGAAACTTGCTTGGAATTTAAACTTTGAATTTAAACTTTGAATCTAAATCTTTCAATCGTCTGTTCCTGATCCAACTACCAATGCTTAGCGTCAACCCGTCCATGGAGGATATCCCCAAGTATCCCCAGCGAACACAGCAGATGTACTCCACCTACTCGTCCACGGATATCCTGCGGTTGAACCACTCCAAGGCGTCTCGGGTGCACTCTCCTCCGGCCAGACTCCAATACCCTTCGTCGTTTCTCCCCATCACTCCTCCCACTTCGAACTCCCCGACTCCAACCGGCGAATCGCATAACATCTTTAGCATCGGCTCCCACGCCAACTCCACCGCCAGCTTGGAGATATTGACACCTCCCACCGTGGCTCTGAAGGAATGGTACCTGGGTCTTTTGCCTCGCGTCAACGTGGAGGTGCTAGTGCTTTGTCTGCTCTGGTACGGCTTCTCTATAGTGTCAGCTAACTCGACCAAAATGGTGCTCCTTCAGTTTTCTTACCCACTCACACTCACCCAGTTCCAGTTTGTGTTTAATGCTTTCTTCTGCTCGGCCTTGTTTGCGTTTTTGGCCTTGTTCCCGGCCTTCTCCCGCAAATTCCCCGTGGGCTCCATCCCGGACCCTCTGCTGTTGGAGCACTCGCTAAAACGCTTTTTGACCCCCACCTCGTTTATCATCCAGACTACTTTGCCCATGGGCATCTTCCAGTTTGCTGGCCATATCACCAGCCATAAGGCCACGTCGGTGATCCCCGTTTCGTTGGTACACACCATCAAAGCATTGTCGCCAATCACCACCGTGCTCATTTACCGTATGGTTTACAAGGTGCATTTCAAGAAAATCACCTACATCACGTTGGTGCCGCTCATGTGGGGTATCATGCTCACGTGCTACAAGCCCAAAAAGGCAAAGGTGGTCAACCCCGACGATACCTATGTCAGTGGGCTTATCTATGCATTTGTGTCGATGCTTATTTTCGTCAGCCAGAATATCTTTGCCAAAAAAAGACTCACTCATGCCGAACCAGTCAACACCGATAAGTCGCTTCCGACGTTCAAAAACGACCTGCAGAAAAAACTCGATAAGCTCACCATCTTGTTATTCTGCTCCATCATTGGGTTCATCTTCACCTTGCCCTTCTACTTGATTTCCGAGTACAGCAACCCCCAGCTTTCCCTTTCGCAGCTCTCATTCCCTCTCTTGGCATTACTAGCGTTGAACGGCTTCTCCCACTTCATGCAGTCGTTGCTAGCCTTTTCCCTCTTGGGCACCATTTCTACCATCGACTACTCCATCGCCAACATCATGAAGCGTATAGTGGTGATCATCTGTGCGTTTATATGGGAGAGTTCGTTTAACTTTTCTGCCACGCAGACGTGTGGAATCCTCCTAACTGCCTCGGGTCTTTACTGTTACGATAAGTGGGGGATCGAAAGAAAGCATTGACCCGATTAGAAGTCTAGGCCCTGGCCATGAATCGTCATGTCTTGGACTGTCTCACAATAGATAGACTGGACCAATTAATACATTAGAAGATCAAAAATATACCAGTTAAAATCTGTATTCAGTCTTTAGTACTACACACCATGTAAATAAAGCACATCTAGTAGCATTGTTGTCATCGCCAAAAGGCTCTAGCCAGTAGCAGTATAGCACTTTCTAATAAGTTAATGATATGGTCAGTAGCAGATATATAGCAGTTAGTGGCCACCATCGGCATTCAACATCTTCTTAAAGATATCACCGAAGGCCACCATGAAAACAGTCTGCCACACCCCCAAACCAATCCGAGGAGCCACTCCCCGGTACAAGCCCTTGACACCGTTGAGCGAGTAGATGTACTTGGCGGTGGAAAACACCCCCAAGTTCTTGGGCCGGTTGGGGTCGTTGGTCTTGGACTGCATCTCCACCCGGATCACCTCGATGGGCTGGTTCCAGGCCGATAACCCTCCACCAATACACGAAGCAGCGATCTTCTCCACGGCAGATAACTTGTCGTCCTTGGACTTGCCGATGAAGTTCTTAATGGCATCCTCGGCCAAACGAGACAAACCAAACCGTGATCCCCAATTGGTCATTTGTCTAATGGCCACTGCATTGACACCCTTGTTGATACCACGGATTCCTTCCTTGCGGAATATTTCTCTGAACACCTGTAAAGATGTTTGCTGGGCCACGCCCGGCACATTGGCTTGTTTGGCCCGAGTAATCTCCACGGTTTTCATACACGTGCAGAACCCCATAGTAAGGTACGCCTGCGCCACACCTCCCGTGACACCACCCCCCATTCCAGCAAGGAAACCGCTGGCGCCAAACGTCCGGAACCGGTACTCGGCCTCGGCAGACACAAACAACAAAACGGCACCTTTGGTGGAGGCCTCGATCCAGGCCCAGGGAATCAAGCCTTGGTAGAACCCAAGCAACCCGCCACGGGACCACACCAATTTGCCTGCCTGTAAAATGGAAATGCTTCGATTGGCAGCCATGGTGGTTTTAATCACCTCAAGGGGCTGGCCCAAGGTCGTGACCTCGGCCATGTTCAACCCAGCTCCCAACAAGATGTTGGAGAAGTTGATGGGTTTTTTCTCGATGGTATTGGGCGATAAGTTAGCCATTTGGACGTTTGCAAAGGAGAAAGGAGAAAGGAGAAATTCAAAACGCTAGAGCTAAGGAGATTGCCTTCAGTGAAATGACCACGGATGGGTTAAATTTTTTTTTTTTAAAAAAAAAAAGAATATGTAACAACAAAAGAATATGTACCAAAAATACCGTTGCTTGGTTCCAAATGTGAGCCTAGACGGTCGAAACAAGGAGCAATGAGTGAGTGACTGGAGAAAAGAGGGACTGAATGTGGGGATCAAATGAACATCAATTTTTCCACCTACGCGGGCGGTCCCGGGGTCGCGGGGTCGGCTCCGGGACAAGGTACTAAAGACTGTGAATTTCAAGACGGTGAAATTTCAGGTAGAGGTGGAATTGGTTGGGAGTGCACATTAGAGTCCGAATTTGGGAGTCCGAATCGGGCTTTACACTTTGGAAATTCCAAAAAAGGAAATTCCGGTATGGGCCGAATCTCTGTTTTTCTGATTGAAAAGTCACACCTAAAAATTCCCATTATCGAAGGGTCTGATTAAGGCCTGCGAATGCAACTGTCAAGCACGTGACCCATGCTAATCTAGCGCGGCTTTACCCTCCAATTCCATACCAAATACCAAAATGACTATTTGAAACTGTTCTGACATTTTCTGAAACTATTCTGAAACCATTCAAAACTACTCTGGAACTATTCTAAAACTATACTCTAAAACTTTTTTGAAACCATTATGAAAATATTCTGAAACTACCCTGAAACTATTCTGAAACTATATTATAAACTTTGTGAAACACCCATGAAACTGTTCTGAAACCTTTTTGAAATATTTATGAAACGATTATGAAACTATTATGAAACTATACTATGAAATTATCATGAAAACTATTTTTTTTTTTTTTTTTTTTTTTTTTTTTTTACTCTAAAATATTTTAAAAATTTTTTAAAAAAATATTAAAATATTATTAAAATATTCTATAAAAAATTTTTTAAAAAAATTTTTTTTTTTTTTTTTTTTTTTTTTACTCTGAAATCATTATAAAACTATTTGAAACTACTCTGAAATATTCTGAAACTATTCTGAGACTCTTTTGAAACTATTGAAAAGACTGTACTATGAAACTATACTATGAAACTGTTATAGAACCATTCTGAAACTATTATGAAACTATTCTGAAACCATTATGAAACGGTTATAAAAATAATACGAAACTAACACAAAATTATTTTGAAACTATTATGAAACTGTTCTGGAAATATTCTGAAATTTTAATGAAACTATACTCTTAAACCATTTGAAACTAAGATGAAACTATGACAAAACAACAATAAAAATATTCCAAGCCTACTTTTGATCAGTGGCTTTTTTCGAAGGTCTGTGTCTGTTTTGGAAGGAAAGTGGGTCGATATTTTTTGGATATGAAGCTCAAACCGGGGTACGGTTTCGAACCCTGAGCATTGTGCGGCCGGAACTCACCAGCTATACTCCTTCAAAAACACACTTGCCTATTATTTTGGACCCTGAAAAACTCCATTGTCATGTCCGGAATTCCAGCATTCCAATCAATCTATTTATTTATTATTTGGAGCGAAAAAACTGGTGTTTGCGTTGGGCCTTTTTCTGCTGAGGTAGCGTGGTGTACGGGTTTCCGGTTCCAGTTCCGAGGGTATTATGGTTACATGGGCTGCAAACTGTATTTCTGCTATTGATCTGCCTTACCCCGTAACCACTATACACCTCATGAGTTCCTATAGTAATGGTGATTTTCCCGTACACCCGTGCACCAAGGCCAAAAGACCCGATAGAAAAACCATTTACCCATTTTCATCTAAAACTGTTCAAAAAAAAAACTTGTGGCCTTTTTCCCCGAATTTTCACGTGTGTATCTTAAACTATTTGAAACTATTGTGAAACTAATTATGGAACTATTCTAGAACGATTATGAAACTATTACAAAACAATTTCAAACTATTAAGAAAATACTACGAAACTATTCTAAAATTGTTTGAAACATTTCTAAAACCATTATCAAACTATTTGAAACTACTTTGAAATATTCTGAAACTATTCTGAAACTATTCTGAAACTATTGAAAAAACTATTGAAAAAACTATAATGAAATGGTTCTAAAATATTCAGAAATATCATGAAACTTTATAAAATTATGATATTTAATAATAGACTTAATTTAAGTAAATATATATAGATAAATGATATATGCATAAATATGAAAATATCAATAAAGATGATAAGATCTGAAGCTGTTCTGAAAATATTATGAAAATATTATGAAATTATTTGAAACTATTATGAAACGATGGTAGATTCCCCTTTTCTCTGCCTTGGCATCAACATCAAAATCCTTGAGTTTTTGTAGAAGTCAGTGGATTTCGCAGTCAAGTATTGACCGAGCAAAGGAGCGTGGTTAATTAAGATGATGGTGATGCCAATCTTTCTCTTGTTTACTGCTTTACTTTTACTTTTACTTTTACTTTTACTTTTACTTTTACTTTTACTTTTACTTTTACTTTTACTTTTACTTTTACTTTTACTATTTACTGCTTTATCGGTTTATTATTTATCGTTTACTGTTTTACCTTTTACTGAGTTACTGTTTTACTGTTCACTGGTATACTGTTCCACCGTTGACTATTTTACTAATTGATAGTTTACCGTTTTACTAATTTACTGCTTTCGGTTCACTGTTCACCATTTTACTGTTTCACTAAATTACTGTTCCGCTAATTTACTGTTTACCATTTACCGTTCCACTAATTTACTTTTTACCGTGAACAGAAATCAGCTGTTTTACTGTCTTACTGTTTTACCGTTTGGCTGATTTACCGTTTACCGTTTGGCTGATTTACCGTTTCCGTTACTCTAATTTATTGTTTATAGTTTCTCTAATTTATTGTTTAAAGTTTCACATAAATATTGTTCACTGGTTTGACTGTTTCCTATTTCCCTAATTTATCCTTTACTGTTTTACTAATCTACTGCTTACCACCTGTCATTACCACCTGTCATTGACCACCTCAGTAAGCCCAGTCATAATCTGATAACTTGTTTGACACTTACCTGATCCTCATCACTTCAGCTGATCATTAGACTAATCATTGAACGGTTGAGCGCCTGTTCAATAGTATGAATCACGTAGACACACTTTTTCATCATTGGTCTCAGTCATTTGACCATAAATTTAACTGCTTTACCGTTCACTGTTTTCTATTTTACTAATTTATCGTTTACTGTTTCGTAATTCACTGTTTCGTAATTTCCTGTTTCCTGCTTAGTGCTTACCGGCTTACTAATTTACTGTTTACTGGTTTGACTGTTTTACCGTAAGCAAAAATATACTGTTTTACTGCTTTACCGTTTTACTGCTTTACCGTTTTACTGCTTTACCGTTTTACTGTTTCACTACTTTGTTTTCTACCGTAAACAGAAACCAACTCTTTTACTGTGTCACTAATTTACTATTTCATCGTTTATTGCTTACCGTAAACCAACTGTTCAACTGTTTACCCTTTACCGTTATGCTAATTTACTGCTTACTGTTTGTTGTTTTACCAATTTATTGTTTTACTGTTTAGCGTTTTTCCATATACTGTTTTACTAATTTACTGTTTACTGTTTTACTGTTTATCGCTTACTATTTACTTTTTACCGTGAACAGAAATCAACTGTTTGGCTGTTATACTGTTTTAGCGTTTCACTGATTTATTGTTTAACGCTTCACTAATTTTTCTGTTCACTGGTATACTGTTCCACCGTTAACTGTTTTACTAATTGATAGTTTACTGTTTTATTAATTTATTGCTTAATTCTTTACTGCTTTACCGTTCACTGTTTCCTACTTTACTAAATAGTGTTTACTGCTTTACCGGTTTACTACTTACTGTTTTACCGTTTCACTAATTTACAGTTGGTCTTCTCAGAGATTGTCACGGACCATGACGTAGTGTCTACGGCTATGCCTGTGGTAGTGAAAAACTACTCTAGAAGGGTATAATAGTAAATCCTTTACAAGGCGAGGATCACATATTAACAGTATTATTACTAGCAAGTCCTGCCGACTCATGACTCCCAGAGACCATCAGAGACCATCAGAGACTATAATACGAAATACTGATATCTATTATCAAATTCTAATTTAAAATCCAGCATTTCCTTTCCTTATAAATCTCTAAGGATTTGGTCTCGTACCAATTACATTGCAGTATCACCATCATTCAGTTTCCGTGTGCTAGGCCTTCTGGTTTTTCACAATCCATTTCGCACCCATTTTAAGCCTCACTATATTTTCGCACTACTCTTCGCACCCTCTTCACACTCTCTCTTCGCAGTCTTCACACTCTACTCTTCACATGGCTCTCCCCAATTTCTACCACTGACTGGAAAAATACTAGGGACTAGTCTTAAATACAGGATCTACTCTTAATACAGGGGCTACTTTTAAATACAGGACCTACTTCCGTTTTACACCACAAAACCACTTGGAAACATCGAGGTTTAGTAGCCCGATTTTGACCGCTATTTTGTCCAAAGAAGATCAAGATCAGGAAGATGAGCTTTATACAGGACTACACACACTACACACTACACACTACACACTACACACTACACACTACACACTACACACTACACACTACACACTACACACCACTGTAATACATTATCCATATATTCTTTTATGGTTCCCTGATTTTCTGTTCCTTTACTCGACTTTTTCTGTTTTCTAGATTTTTTTGAATCCTCGAATTTACTCGATTTTTTTGATTCTCGACTTTTTTGGTTCCCTCGACTCTCGACTTTTTGGTTTCCTCGACTCGACCTTCGCGACCCTCGACTTCGCGACAAAGGTTAAAATCATACAATGGAAAAGTGGTGTGATGAGAAAAACACACTTTTACAAATCTGCAAATTAGAAATTCTAGAAATCTTTAAAGCACCTTGAAAAAAAGAATTTAAATATTTTCCAAATTTATAAAAAAAAAAAAAAGAGGGGGGAAGGCTCGGTACGAGTAAACCAGATTGGACCATTAAATGTAATGACATTTTGGTTTTTGGGACCTCTACATTTCCATGAGCCTAAAATTTCCATCTTTCCATTTCATCAATTACTCGACACTCAATTACTCGATTTATTCCATTTACACGATTTTCTGGATTTACTCGACCCTCGAGTTTTCGACACTCGAGTTTTCGAAATCTCGATTTACTTGAATTTTCAACTTTTTCAACTTTTTCGACTTTTTCGACTTTCAAATTCTCAAAACTCGAAACTCGACCCTCGAATTCTCGAGGCTCGATGTCTTTAACTGAGTAATCCTGACCAGTGCGCGGTTTCTTTTTCGTCAGCGTCGTACAGCCCAGCCCAAATTCTGCGCATATGCACACTTTGGGTCCTTTCTTTTTTTGGCCGCGCTATAAAACCCGCGTGCGCGCCGTGTGTCTTTTGACGCAAGCTTTTTCCATCCATCTGCTTGTTCCCATAATGGCACAGATTGCTTCGTTATCGTCCACCACCACCGGGTCTGAGGCTGCGGGCATGGGCTCGCTTAAGAAGACGGGCAACGTGATTTCCTTTGATGAGAAGGCCACGGCCATCGATACTTATGGTAACAAGTTCGAGGCCCCTGACTTCTCCATCAAGGATATCTTGTCGGTGATCCCTGCTCATTGTTACGAGAGACGTACTTTGGAGTCGTTGTACTATGTGGCTAGAGATGCTTTTTGGATGTTGGTGTTTGGTTACGCCGCCAATAACTACATTCACATGTTGCCTTCGGCTCCTTTGCGGTTCCTTGCTTGGTCGGTCTACTGCATTGCCCAGGGTCTTCTTGGAACTGGGCTCTGGGTCTTGGCCCATGAGTGTGGCCACCAGGCTTTCTCCGACTCTCGTTTGGTTAACGATACCGTGGGCTGGGTCTTGCACTCCTATTGGTTGGTGCCTTACTTCTCGTGGAAGTTCTCCCACGGAAAACACCACAAGGCCACCGGTCACATGACCAGGGACATGGTCTTCGTGCCCAAGACAAAGGACCAGTTTGTCAAGCTGAGACTGCACTCCCACATCGAGGAGATTGCCAGCGACTCGCCCATCTACTCGTTATACTCTTTGATCTTGCAGCAGGGTTTCGGCTGGCTCATGTACCTTGCTACCAACGTCACTGGCCAGCCAGCTGCTGAGTCTGCATGGGGCATGAACCACTTCAACCCCAAGTCCGCCATCTTCGAGTCAAACCAATACTGGTACATTGTGTTGTCGGACATTGGAATCTTGACCCAATTGTTCGTGTTGTACACATGGTACAAGAACTACGGAGCTTTCAACTTGCTCGTGAACTGGTTTCTTCCATACATTGGCGTGAACCACTGGTTGGTGTTCATCACTTTCTTGCAGCACTCGGACCCAGAGATGGCTCACTACGAGGCCTCCCAATGGAACTTTGCTAGAGGCGCCGCCGCCACTATTGATAGAGAGTTTGGTTTCATTGGTAAGCACGTGCTCCATGACATTATCGAGACCCACGTGTTGCACCACTACTGCTCGCGGATTCCTTTCTACAATGCCCGTGAGGCCAGCGAGGCCATCAAGAAGGTTATGGGCAAGCACTACCGCCACAGTGACGAGAACATGTTTCAGTCGTTGTGGAAATCCGCCAGATGGTGTCAGTATGTGGAGGGAGACAATGGAGTGATGATGTACAGAAACATCAATGGAAAAGGAGTGGGGACCAACTAGGTCTCTAGTATAAAGATGTATTTGTTGAATATATGAAAGGTCATGAGATGAGTGGGATGCGCACCGGAGTGCGGGCCCTATAGTCCACGTAATCGTTGCCAAAAAACGACACCAAGAGATTTTCCTCATAGAAGATGCGGCGCAGAAAGAAGCGGTGGAGCTTATAGCAGCCAAACACCAAAATGGCATAATTTTGCAATAAAACCTGGGACCCTACAAACCACCAGAAAAACCCAAAGTAAGATGGGTGTCGAAGCACGCGGTATATGCCGGACGTCACCAACACATGGTCCGTGGCATGTTCTTTCTGGATATAGTGGTTAAATGATGTGCCAGCAGTGCGCATGGCCATGGTACGTGCCGCTTGTCCAACCACTATAATAAGTAACCCCACATAAAACAGCCCGGCGTATAAGGGGAAAACCCAACTTTGCACGGCTGTTTCCACCAAAGCAGCCACGTAGATCACGTGAAGATCCGAATCATGTAAAATGAAGGAATCGTCATCTGTTTCGGCTGTATTATAAACTGCCGTAATGAGAAACTCTAGGAAATGGAACAGAGCCACAAAGAGAATGTAGAAGGCCGTCCTGCAGACAGTGCTATGTGCACTCCACGTCCA
This sequence comes from Metschnikowia mauinuiana, assembly GCA_002374555.1. Classification (NCBI taxonomy): domain Eukaryota; kingdom Fungi; phylum Ascomycota; class Pichiomycetes; order Serinales; family Metschnikowiaceae; genus Metschnikowia; species Metschnikowia mauinuiana. The sequence continues at coordinate 18,776 of NKZY01000644.1, read as the reverse complement.
AACGGTCACTGCCCCCGAAATCATCCAGCAGGCGCCTAAGAAGAACGACTTGAGGGCCACCACATGAGGCAGTAAGCGCATTTAAAGTTGGAGAAAGAAGCGAGCCGCGCCGTGGTTTTTAAAGCGATGTTATATGCAGGTGTAAAAAAACCACCACTTACTTTTTTTGGTTTTCGATTTAGCCTCTAGTGTTTCTGAAGCGTTTCTAATGTGTTTCAGATGTGTTTCAGATGTGTTTCACGTTGTTCTGATTTTTTAGGTGTGTTTCAGGTGTGTTTTGTATTTTCTTGGGTGGCAGAAGAATCTGATTTTTTATTCGCAATTTCTCACCGTTTCGCACCCACCCCAAAAAACATTCCACTTACCCAATAACCCAATACCACAATACCACAATACCATTTTCCTTGCAAACTATATTTTCTTTTTTTTTTTTTTTTTTTTTTTTTTTTATTTTTTCACCTTTTTTTTTTTTAATTTTCCGACATTTTTTCTTTTAAAATACAAAAATAAAGAAAACCCCTATTTTTTTTTTTTTTTTTTTTTTTTTTTTTTCTTTTAATTTCTCGACATTTCTTCGTTATAATCATAAACATTAAGTAATCCTCTGATTTATCTGTTCAAGCAATAAACGACACTTACAGACATACTACGCACTCACAGACTTACAGACTAAGGGGACTACCAATACAGGCACTAAACCAATGACGACATTTACCACAGATGTATAATAAATAAATAAATAGATAGATAAGTAAATTAGTAAATAAGTAAATAAATAAATAAATAAAAAAAAGGGATTCATGAAAATAGGAATGGTGTCTATGACTCCTGAGTCAATGTACGATGATACTCGAAATGGAATTAAAGGCTAATTGGCCAACACACAGGTCAGCAGGATGAGCATGATGTCACGAACCACCGAGGGATATTCCTGAGGCGTTCTTTTCACATTCATAAAAAACATTCAAACGAAATAAAAAATATTCAAACGAAATAATATAAAGAGGATCATAAAAAAAGGGGACTTTATCTTGGTCCTCACCTTCTGCAACCTGTGGGCCGAAAGAAGACATTGGTTCGCACTGAGTGCAGGAGTGAGGGTATAGACCCTGGTCTGGTTATTCGCAGTAATGGTGCAGTGAATAACGTTTCATAAATTGAGCTGGACATATAAGAATAAATAATAATATAGCTATATAATTAAATCTAAGTTTCTCTGAATTAGAAGAAAAAATTAAAATAGAATTCATTATTCATTCGTAGCTTTAGAGATGGTACTTCTCGTAATCCTTCTTTACGTTCAACATTATTTCCTCAAGCAATCTCTACATTTTAGAAACAGAAAGAATATTTAGTTTTAATATATGGGAAATAATAGAAGAAGTTGGAATTCACATGAAAATGGGGGCGACTTTCAAAAATCTTTAGTGGAAGAAATATTCGCAGATGTTGAAAAAATGGGAGATTCTGTAGTGAAAACGTTGAAGATGCTATAAAGTCGGAGGGTTAGAAAAGGATAATTATATGGATTCACCCAGATGGTACGGTACATGGAGAGTGCTTGAAGTGATGTAGTGAGGTGGGAGATCCGAGGGCGCGCCGAGGGTGCGGTCGGAATGGCAAATCTTGGTCTTATAAAAACGCACATACGTTATGGAATTAATTTTTAAAATATCCACTGTGATTTCCGAAATTCCAGTATTCTAAATAACTAATTTTTAGTTTCAAATTGGTAAATAAAAGGGGGTTTGCGTTGGGCCCTTTTCTGCTGACCTTGTCTGGTGTACGGGTGTGTACGGGTGTGTCGCGGTGCAGTTCCGGGGGTTGCAGCCATTTCCTCTACACCCAACCTTTTGGATTAAGTTGGAATCTGTTGAACTTTAACCAGGGGTTATTCTTTTCTATGCAGCCCACAAACATTCAGCCAGTCACGCCTATACTCACCAATACACGAAAGGAGAAATGGAAGATTACGTAAGTATAAAAGCTGGGGTTTTTCAATTCAATATTCGTTGAATTTAGGTAGCTTTAGTTTTCGTAGCTTTAATAAATGGTACTTTTCGTAATCCTTCATTACATTCAATATAATTTCCTCAAGCATATTCTTCCCTTAAGCAAAAGGATTTTCATTAGCAGAAGCTTATGGATTATTTGATTTAATGATAGATTTCTTATGATTATATGTAGGTTAAGTTTCATATAAAAAAGTTATTAGATTAGTGGTATCATAGTTCTTACAGTACTGAGACATAGGTTCACAGTAAAACCATAGAAACAAGGATCGATATAAAAAGTGTTGTTGATTTTTTTTCACGAAATAAAACCCCGAGATTTAGTTCGTTTTTGGTGCTCATCCAAGTGCACTGCTCCAAAGTTCAAACGAAGCTTTCATCACCTTTTATTGCGCTATGACCCACCTCAATCGATTTGGGCCAGTCGATCTTTTGCTACTAAATACTAATTACACCTATTTTACTAACTTACTGATTACACTAACTTCCTGATTATTACTGTACTAAGTGTACTTCTACCTACTGTACTAAGTGTATAAATTATACTTCTACTTACTGTACTAAGTGTACTTATACTTACTGTTTAAGTGTGCTGACTGCTATTCGATCAATTGTTTGATTTTGGGCAGTCGATCAATTTACTTGATTTTGGGCAGTCGCTTTTGGAATCGCTGGCTGCTTGACTAAGCACTATTGCGTTGCTACAGGCGAAAACAACCACCAATGCATTTATAATTCAATAGTTAAGTCTTCATTTAATTTTACACTTGCTCGATAATTTTTACTAACTTACATAAATCTCTTCCTTTATTCCTTATCTTCAAATAAAAATTATACCTATTAGAGCAATCCTTTTATTAATAAATATTCACAATAGATAAGAAATAAGAATCTTTATCTATATTTAAAGATATCTGATTATTTTATAAATGTGTCAGTAAATAGTGGATTGGAATCGAACAGTAGTATTTGACTGTAGGTAGTTCCCACTAGGAACTAGTAGTACTTGAACTCTAATACTCTCGAGTGTGTGCAACCAGTTCTTTGTTTTCTGGTTTCCCTCGAAAGTAATACTAGGAAATCGGCATTTCCTCTTCTCAACTGAGCTCACTCTCCTTTTAACAAAAGAGAGGACTTCGTCGCCTCTTATATATTATCTTGGGAACACGTCCCATATTAGACGAGAGTGTTGTATAGACGACCCTCGTCTAGCATTGTTCTTCCCATAATCATGTTTTCATCTGGATATACATTTGGAATCAGCAAGAGCACCATCTCAGTCCAATTTCAATTATTTCAATGTCCATGTATAATTAAGAATAACCAGGTATAATTAAGAGATCTCCCAAGAGTGTCCCATAACTCAAGAATGACCAAGTACCATAAGTGATGGCGGAATAAGACAAACTCCAACAAACATTTCGGTGGATAGCCATTGGTTTGGGAAGACAGTGGTCTGTACTTGTAGCAAGGGCTCAGAATCATCAATCATATCCGATTGATCATCTCCATCACTATCCACCAGAGCCTGATTGAAGTCACCCTCAGTCTCAGTCTCAGTCTCAGTCTTTTCCACTCACCCTCACTCTCACTCTTGGAGTTCTCACTCTTGGAGTTCTCACTCACCCACTTCTCGCACTGTTCCACCACGCACTCACTGACTACCATCACCACAACATTGAGAACTTGAAAATTGAGAACTTGAAGATTGAGAACTTGAAAATTGAGAACTTGAAAATTGAGAACCAAAATTGAGAACCAAAATTGAGAACCAAAATTGAGCACCAAAGTTGAGAACCAAAACATCACCAAATATCCCACACCTCCAAAAACAATCATCACCAAACACCACCACAAATCAGAACAAAAAGAAGAATCAAACAAAAACAAAAATAAACAAAGAAAAATAAACAAAAAACAAAAGAAGAATCGATTTCAAATCTAGATTATAAGAAGAAGAAGCCAGAGTGAGGATGGATGCAGTGGGTGTACAGTGGATGGTGTTGGGCATGAGCAGTGCAGTTTCCATGGCCTACTACCAGCGCGCGGTGGCCAAGTATATCATGTGCTGGGCGCTCTTCCATGGCTGTGAATACACGCTCACGAAAAAATGCCAGCCTCGCAACGTCACGCCGCACTCGTTTCTTCTCTACGGCGCCCGAGGCTCCCTCCACCTCTTGGCCGTACACTTGGCGGCCATTGCTGAGCACTTATTGCCACTGCCACTGGCACTGAACGTGGCAGGGGCAATACTCTCAGTAATCTCCCCAATACTGACAATAAGTCACTCAATACTGACAATAATTTCAGTACTGACAATGGCTTCAGTGACTTCTATACCGACAGTGACTTCTATACTGCCGATACTGACGCTTTCCGAGCCGGTTGTTCAGTTTGGCCGTACCTGGTTCAATCTGTGTTATTGGACACTGAATTGGACACTGATTGGGATGGCGGTGGCCGTGGGAGGAATCCTCATACGGGGATTGGCCATGTACCAGTGTGGAGAGTCGTTTTCCCACTACATTGAAACGGAGAGACGGACGCAGCATCGCTTGGTCACGTCCGGCATCTATGCCTGGTGTCGACACCCCAGCTACCTTGGTTTTTTGGTGTACGTGGTGGGAATGCAGCTTATCTTGCAAACGGTGGTGGTGCACGTGCTCAGCTTGGTGGTGTTGGGGAACTTCTTTATTCGCCGCATTTGGTTTGAGGAGTGGTTCTTGGTCAACCGCTTGTACGGCCCCCAATACTCCCAGTACCAGAGAAATGTCTGGTGTCTAGTTCCATACATATACTAGATGAACGTTTGGTATACATGACAGTTTGGTATACTAGATCTCAGTTGGTTGACCAAGACGCCAAGATGCAGCCAGAGACTCCAGGAGTATGAGCTTAAAGACTGGCCCATACTTTGCTTGATGACTCAAAAAAAGGGAGGTTCCAGTCCTTGAGCCATCTGGAAATCTCCCGTCACTATACGAGATATGTGGAGAGTGTAACTTTAAAACTGAAAGGAGAAGCAGTGTTTTGGATAAAGCGATTCATTCGTCAGAGTCAAACAAAGTTTCAGAAAAGTTATTACACCACCGAATTGAGATCGCCGTACACATCGATGACGAATCGACGGACAGATCTTCCAGGACAAAAAGACAGATCGTTGTCGGACGTCGGATCGAGATGCGTCACCCAATACTATTGGGTATTGGCGAGATGATGTAATGGTGACGTAATTCCCAGCCGAAGGAATATATAAGCGAGACGGTGGTCGCCTCTTATATATGGGAAGAACAACAATTTTGAAGAGCCAAGTCTGATCAGAGGAAATAGATATTTCCTAGTCACTAGTTTAGAGTGGTGCTTGAAAGTGCTGGACTATGACTGGACACTGGTTAGCATGATAGGAGCTTAAATCTGGAGATGCTCAAAGATTGGTTGATGGATCCTGTGACTTTTTCATGAAAATTTCCAAGTGTTTTTATCGCAGGAATGGCTCTTGCAAGTTCGTGACGTCAAAACAATCATAAAGGCATATACTTCTGGTGCTGAAACAAAAGGTTGGAGGATTTGGTGAGATTGAACCAGCAAAAAGCTTACCTCGATTAAATGATATGCTTCAAATGTCAGTGGAAAATTGCAATGATGAAAATAATGGATTGCTCTATTTTGAAAACCCCAGTGCTTGTTTAAGTTCCAATCGCTTGTTTAAGTTCCAAGAGTTTATGGAGTTCACTGTTGATTTTCTGTCTTTAATTTGAACATTGAGCCCGAGTTTGACGAGTCCCTCATCACAATAAATAACTGGAACATTTACATGGAGAAAGAATTAAAGCTCGAGTTACCCCAGATCCATGGATGAACCTTAAAGTCTTGCCAGAAGATGGTTTTGGGGAAGCTACTGATCCTGTGTACTGTCTCAGTTATTCAGTTCCTACTGCTATTTCCTCACCTCTACCAAACTCACAATGTAAGGATATTCATAGAATTAGTTTTGTTATGCGATTCCAAACACAACCTTGTCATTAAAATTTTTAACGTGGTGTTCCACATGTATATAACAAGAGGCATACACCGAGGAGTGCATATAACTATAAATGGACTGCACATAACCACACATTTCATACAAACTTGTATATGTATTAAAGGTCATAGGTAGGGGTAAAATCACCTAGCAGAATTAGTGAATTTAATTGTCCTGTTCTTTAATGCACCCTACAATGGATAAAGAGCAGATCGGTCGATCTTTCGGTGTACAATCTACAGTCCAGTATCAGTCTGATTTCCAATTGATTACGTCACCCGGCACTTGTAATATCTAAATGAATCAAGTAGCAAGTCCACGTACATCCAGAATATCAGATATTCGGAACCAACAAGAGTTATTAGTATATCAATAAGAGTAGATACTGATTGTTATCAAGAATGTCTCACTTATAAACAAAGAAGCGAAACTTCACTCGGATCAACAAAAGAAAGAAGCCTCCTTTTCATAATGACAAGATTCATTCATTCCAATGATCTATCAACGAAAAAACTCCTTTTCACGAGTAGGCTTCGTATCACTGAGGATCCTTATCACTGAGAAGGTTGCTCTCCCATAAATTCAGCCTCTAAGCATCCTGTTATCAATAGATATCTACCCTCCACGAATAGATTACCAGGTCTTAATTCAACTATGATAACTCTTGACCAACTTTAACAAGTATTCTTCCAAAGAACCGCTGCTCATAAACTTTTGTTCAAGAACCGCCACTTATAAGCTTCTGTTCATGAACCGCCACTTATAAACTTCTGTTCATGAACCGCTTGCGGGTGAACGCCAACCAGAACTTACTGGGTACAGTATCGTTATCAGCATAGACCTTCTTCAACAACCGGTCGGCCAATTCCTGGCGAAACTGCAGCAAATAGCCCCTCAACAACTCTGCTTCGTTCTTAGAGCCTGGTCCTTGGTACAATGCATTCATGGGGAATCCAACATCTCCGGGCAACGCAAACGAGTCAAGGGCCAAGTTATTTAGTGCCCGCACCGCCTCTTTATACGACACCCTGCTGTTCAATTTGGATAAACAGTCGCTAACAAAGAGAATGCCATAAATAAGCAATCGGTCTGCAGGGCCCTTGATGTCGAAGTTCTTAAAGAAGGAGTTTGCTCTGAAGAGATCGAGCACCTCCTCGATGATATCGTACTCCTGGTTGGGCGGGTACGAGGGGCCGCGGTACGACGTGTGGATGGGCAACAACACGAGGTTGCCTACAGTCCGCTCGGCGGCTGTGTCACCTAGGAATGTGGAATGGTACGCTGGCATGGGGTTATGGGGTTATGGCAAAGTGTTGTCCAGAATCGCGGAGGTGTACCTGGGTATATTGGTGCACTGGTGCATGAATTGTATGCAGGAATAGTGTTCAGGAGTTGGGTACAGGAGTTGTATGCAGGCGTTGGAATTTTGTATGAGGTGTACGGGTCCACAAGTTTTGGTTGCGCACGACTTTGAATGTCCGGCTGGTGTAAGTAGCCTAATGGGGTGTACACGGCTGGGGTCCGTGGTGTACGGGTTTCGCAGTCTCGGAATGGATCGCCCGCACTTTTCCACCCGGATCCGCTTAAGGCGCCGCGCCCCATGCAGGGGTGTAAGCAACCCGTCTAGAATATACAGCAGGGGCTGTGGATTGAAGATCCGAACATGAAACACACCTGAAACACCAGGCGTGCTATATGCAGCGCTCCTGCCTAATTAGGAAAAGTACCTTCCACCAAACTCCGCCGCACCCCGTAGCCCCCTGCACAGTGCGCAACCTAGTCTTTTCGTTGCTTGCACTCCAAAAACACTCGCACCCTTACACCCTCACACCCTCACATCCACCGCTTCCATTCTTTTCTCCCACCGCTGCATTCTTCTTCCCGGCAACTTCCATCCACTGCTCTTTTACGACGTGCACATCGCCGGTGGCATCCAAGCAGAAACTCGTACCTTCCGCCCCCCTCCCCTTCCTCGGTGGTGTATACTGTTGGTCCCCTTTTTTCTAATCCCTGGCGTTGTTTTAATTCACTAGGCCGGACATAGGACTCTCCCGCCAGAGCCGCCCTTCCGCCCCCACGACCGCCTTTATTGATTTCTTTCTTGTCTTTATTTGTTGATTGTCTGCTTAGTTTGTTGATTGTCTGCTAAGTTTGTTGGCTTTGTGTTTTTTTTGTCCACTCTCGGCTGCCAGACTCAATCCGGGTGCTTAATTCCCTTGTGTTGACCTACCATGTCATATCCTCCCAACCATGAGGCGTTCAACCTCCCTGAACATCTAATACCGCTGGCCTTGATGAGCACCAGTATGGCCCACAACCAGGGCTCGTCCAAGAGCCACGGGCCTCTGTATGCCCAGAACCAAGCCCCTTTCCCTCCGAACCTGGCTCCTTATGCACAGGCCCCGGCCCTGGGGAGCCCGTATAACCCTGGCTTTGACGGCATGACGCAGGCCCCATACCCTGGTCCTAATCGGTCCCATGGAAGCTTTGAAAACGTGGCAAAACCACCGATCTACGGTTACCCTCATACCGAGGGCCACCGCTCTTCGGCTCTGTCGTTGACCCATGAGCCTGTTCAACGCTATGGGAACTTTATCAATGACGGAGGACATCCTCAGGCCGGTTTCCAGAATCATCACCAAAACCAAAAACCTAAAAACACTGCCGGGGCTATCCCGCTTGGCCGCAGGGAGCCTCCAGTGGGCAATAATCCGGTTCCGGCTCCGCCTATGCCGCATGCAGGCCATCTGCCCCAGAAACGGCCCCATACGCCTCGCCAGGGGTACCCGGCAGATTACACGGTGAATGGGCCTCCTAATAACGGCCCCCGGTATGGTAGTCCGGGCCCTCGGAGCCATTCAAACCAGGATAGACCTTACCCCACCCAAGACCCTCGGCTCAATGAACCCCGGCTCCAGGAAAGGCCCTATCTGAATCTGAACTTTTCCCCCGGAACTGCTCAGTATGGTCCCCCCGAGGGTCATTATTCACACAGAAACCCACCCATTCTGCCTATTCTGGAAAATAGAAGAGTTGTGACTTCCCCTACTGTGCCCATGTACAACGGAGAGCTGTTTCAGTCCCAGCAGCTGAAAAAGGAACGGGATTCCAAGGAATCCAGAACAAAGTCCATGACCTCATCCAACCAGCCGGTGCATTACAATAACACACCGACGCAACGGTCATTATCGGGTAGTTCCGGCCATACCTTCTCGTTCTCGTCCAAATCCCGGTCCCTAAGTTCCTTGGGCAAGCTCTCTTCGCTTTCCACGAAGAAGTTCTCCTCAAGCGCCTCCACTTTACAGAGAGACCGTACGCCGTCGCTGTCGACAATAGCACCGGTCAAGTTGCATTCTCATTCGCTGAGGAAACCCATCGTGTACCCGGCCGTTCTTTCCCGTGTTGCCAAGGCCTTCAAGGAAGGCATGGTGCTTACCATAAATATGAAGGATGGGTTGGAATACCATGACTCGTTCACGGGTAACGTCGCCATCGATCTTATCTGCAATATCATCCGGACGAATGACCGGAACTTGGCCTTGCTTTTGGGTAGGGCCTTAGATGCACAGAAGTTTTTCCACGATGCCACGTATAACCATAGGTTGCGGGATTCTGCCAACGAAATTTACAACTTTACGCGTGTTTTCAGTGATGTGGAGTTTTTTGACGATAATGGTGCCAACAGTGGAAACGGAAGCAACAACAACTCCACTAGGGCATCATTACTCGAAACCCAGCCTTCTTCCACGGCCCCTTACCCTTGTTCAAACTATATCCCCATGCCAGGAAGCCCCATCGAAGGTATTCTGGGAAGCTACACGAGTCTCAACAAGGTTGGAACCGACAAGGATTTCATGGACCAGTCTCGCGTCAATGGAGTGTTTACCATTTTGACTGAGTGTTATTCTCCAACTTGTAACCGTAACCGGTTGTGTTATTCCATCGCTTGTCCTCGTCGTCTTGAGCAGCAAGCTCGGCTTAATATGAAGCCCAGAGGTGGCTTGAAACGGGCCGTGTCCAGATTATCATTGCATGATACCGAGGCCTCCAAGACGTTATGGCACGAAACGGTGGATAGTGAAGTTCTTGAGAAATTGGACAAGCACGAGAAAATGAGACAGGAGTTGATCTATGAGCTCATTTACACCGAAAGGGATTACGTCAAGGATTTGGAGTTCATGACGGATTTCTATATCATGCCTTTGAGAAACCCCAGCAATAACATCATCCCGGAAAGAGAACGGGATGCTTTCATCCGTACGGTGTTCGGAGGTGTCAGTGAATTGTTAAGATTGGCCAAGAGTCTTAGTGAAGCGTTGACCGCACGGCAGCAGACTCAGAAACCTGTGGTTGAGACCATTGGAGATATTTTGTTGCTGTACGTTGGAAGTTTCGAGCCGTTCATCAAGTACTCGGGAAATAAGGTGTTTGCCAGTTTTGAGCATGAGAGACAGCAGCAGGTGAACATCAAATACGCTCGGTTTTTGGAGGCCATCGAGAAGAAACCCGAGTCTAGGAAACAGGATTTCTCGTCCTTCCTTATTAAGGGTGTCCAAAGACCTGCACGGTATCAATTATTAGTGAGTGGCATCTTGAAGAACACCAAAGAAGATTCACCTGATTACAAGGTTCTCCAGGAAACAAAGGAGGAGTTGGAGAAGGTGTTAGCCCGGATCAATGTGCAGACCGGAGAAGCCACCGACCGGCACAAGGTGATGGTCTTGCACCGACTTCTAGGAAGACAGACTCTAGAAGAGCGGTTCAACTTCAAGTTGAACTACAATAACCGCATCATTTACCAGGTGACCTTGAGCCGGAAAAGAGACAATGAGAAAATCGACCTCTATCTTTTCGAACATGCACTTTTATTGGTCAAGCACAAGATCCAGAACAAGAGAGAGGTGCACAAGGTGTTTGAACGGCCCATTTACTTGCCACTTTTATTTATGAACAGTGGCTATGAAATCCCCACTTTTAAGACGTTGCTTCCCTACCGAGAAAACGGGTCCATTGTTTCTGATGTTGGGTTACGGAATAAGGTGGAGAACTCTCAATACAACCCCGTGTCGTCGTCTCAGCCGAAATTGCAGCTTAATTTCTTGGGTCTTGGAAGCAACCCCACCCACATTTCTTTGTTTGCCGACGACTTGACCAATCAGAACCAAGTGTTGCTGCAGGTGCAGGCGCAGCAGAAGAAGCTTCTTGAGAAGAATGACGTGTTTTCCTTGTGCAAATATGAAACCAGACGGTTCATTGGCAACAATAGAATCAATTGTGCTGTGCCTTGTTATGGTGGAAAGAAGCTCTTGTATGGAACGGATGCAGGAGTGTGGGTGTCTACAGTCCGTTCCATCAGCGTGACGTCATCGGAGAAGATCTGCTCGGACCCCACTTTGGTGATCAGCAAGCCGTACGTGACGCAATTGGAGGTTTTGGTGGAGTATTCCAAGGTCTTGGTTCTCTCCGATAAGACGTTTTACGAGTTTGACTTATCGTGTACGGACTCGTTGGACCACGTCAAGAACACCCGGAGTGGAAAGGTGATTCTCAACCACATTTCTTTCTTCAAAACCGGTGTTTGTGACGGCAAGCTTTTGATGTGTGCCGTGAAATCAGGCAATGCTAAGGCCATCAACATTGTGGAGCCCATCAATCCGTTCGACAGCAAGAACAAAAACAAAAACCGCAAGCCGGAAATCCGGGAGATCACGTTTACATCAGACCCGGTGTCCATTTCGTTCTTAAAGACCAAGTTGTGTATTGGGTGCACCAAGGGATTTGAAATCCTCTCGTTGGAAGCTGGAAAAAAGGAGTCTATTTTGGACGAGGCCGATCCGTCGTTGGATTTCGCTACGCAAAGGGAAAGCGTCAAGCCCTTGGCCATCCACAGACTCGACAAGAAGTTCCTCTTGAGTTACAGCGAGTTCTCGTTCTTCATCAACGGAAACGGCTGGAGAACCAAGCACGACTGGGGGATCTTTTGGGAAGGCATGCCGCAGAACATCGCATTGTTCTACCCCTACCTTTTGGCGTTCGACCCCGGGTTCATTGAGATCCGGGACCTCGAGACCACGTCGCTCATCCGGGCCTTGGTGGGCGAAAACATCCGCTTCTTACACTCCAACGAGCACGAGGCGTTGTATGCATGCGAGGAGAACGGATACGATATCATTGTGTCCATAGACTTTTTGAACCTCAAGCCCAAGGCCAAGAGCTAAAGAAAGGTGAAAAAGAAGATATAAAAAAGTCAGAAGAAGAAAGAGTGACAAAGAGTGACAAGAGAAGAAGGATGCCAAGAAATCAAGTTCAAATTGTCAGTCATGAGAGAGCAATTAAGGAATCAAAGAGCAGCATGAGCTAGTGCAACACATAATCTTTGATTCATACACAGGTTTCCTTTAGTACATGATTACACACGAAGTACCACTGAATAATATATTTCTATCTGTGTATAATTTATTAATACCATGTCTACCATGTCTACCCACTATATACACTACTATTTTACTATATGCACTACCATAGTCCTAAATACACTCCACACCACATATACCTCTATAACCCCAAGCTATAAATATCTCTCTCTAGGTTAATATTCTTTAGTTTTTTTTGAACACACTACTTGAAGTGAGTCGGATGATTCGAGATGTGACACGGATTAGACAAGGTATTGCATATAGTATTCTAGACCGTAGACTAACCAACATTCCTTGGCTGCCCACCACTTTGTCTAGTCTCTTGTCTTGTCCAGTCTTTGTATTTTCTAGTGTTGTTCATTTGTCTAGTGTTGTCCAGTGTTTTGTCCAGTGTCTTACGTTCTGTCCAGCTTTGTCTAAATCTGTCTAATTTTGTCTAGTTTTGTCTACTCTGTCTACGGCTAGCCACAACCACTATTTAACACTCTAAATTGTATGGGGAGATAATTCACCCTTGCATCAGGAATTTTGGTATGAAGCGGAAAAAAGAGTAATCACTATATAACTTTTACTTTTTGGTATACAACTTTATATATACAAATTAATCTTATTTAGATTTTTGTCTAATTCAGTCTTTTTTTAAACGTTTATTATATTCACCATTTTTACCCCCCCCCCCCCCCCCCCCCCCTCTCTTTATATATTACTAGCTGTATGGCTCATAAATATAGGACAGACCAATAGTAGAAATGGCTTTTTTATAGCCAGAAAATATTAATTTCAGCATAGTAATAATTTACCCTCGGAACTGGCATTTTACCCTCGGAACTGGAACTGGAACTGGAACTGGAACTGGGACCGGTACTCGAGGCCTACACTCGTGCACCACGCTAATAGTGACAGATTTAGAGATGTACATAATTAAGGATTAGAAAGAGAGAAAGAGAGAAAGAGAGAAGATATACACAAGTAATGGATCCTGTATAATCATGATTTAATTGAGTTTGCCTGCATATAACATCTAGTTCACAACAATACAAGTATCTCTTACAAACACCCTTCAAATCCCTTTAAACTTTTACTATCCCCCCTAAACATACCAATAAAACTACTAGGCTGCCTAGTTAATATATACCTGTCCAAAATGGGTTTTTGCGTTGGGCCTTTTTCTGCTGAGGTCGCCTGGTGCACGGGTGTTTCACCCACACACTAGTGAGACCAATGAAACTACCCCCCTTCCCTTTCCATTAATTATTATAACTTTTCAGTATTCACTTTTCCTGCTTTTTGTCTACTTTCCTACTTTTTGTGTACTTTTCTACTAAAATAAATTGTAAAGAAATTGTAAAGAAATTGTGAACGATCGTGGGAGAAATTGGGAGTAACGGTGAATAACTATGAGAAGGTGAACTCGTGAAAAATTAGAAATAGAAAATAGAAAAAAAGAAAAATAGAGATAATGGCATTTCAGACTTATCCGAATAAACTCAGATTCAATGAAATCATATAAAAATGAAGTAATGTACCAAAGAGCTTTATCAACAAATGTAAAATCAATAAGTTTATACTAAACACTGGCGTCCTGCACACAAGTAGACACTGGCACTACACATGATTCATACTATACGTAATCTTGTCTTCGTGAGGACGTGATTTTGGACCAGGACATCAGTGAAGAAAGTTTCAACGTGAAGAGCTTTTTGACCAAAAGAAAAAAAAAAAAAAAAAAAAAAAAAAAATGGGACAGAGAATATGTCCCGCTTTATTCGTGTAACATATGAAACGGACCATCACGCAGAAATCAGCCTAGCACTAGTTGACCGTGTGAGGTGTTGTTTCGAGGGGAAGGTCTACGTCTTTGAGTAAAAAAAGTATAAGTCTGCCCCTACGCCTGAATTTGCCTGATGAACTTATGGAAAAATTTGGTGTTGGTCAAGTGAATTATTCTCAGGACATTGACAAACGGAGTCGAATTTCATTATGATCTAACTTACTATGAGTACTGTACCAATAAGAGGTCACCAAAAGCCCAATGTATGGGGTCCGTGAACGTAGAATTACGGGTAGAGATTTAGAGGTAGAGATTTAAAGGGAGACAGATCTAGAGATATAGAGATACAGCTTTTAAGAGTGTTAGTAGAGGGTATAAATGTTTAAATAGATGTCGAAGAACGATAAATGTCAGAGACGTATGGGATCTATTGTAGTAGATCATCGCATTTAATGAGTTACCAGTATAAATAGCCCCAGTTCAATAAATTTTTTTTTTTATATATCCAGATATACTTGAAGGGTGATATAAGTGAATATTTATATAATATTTTTAATTTTAAAGTAAAACTTAGATTAGAAGATCTAGATCTGATAAATTAGGTGGAGTTATAGCTATTTTTCTGCTCTAACAATCTTCTTGATAATGCTCAGAGGAGCCGAGTTTTCAGGCAGAATTTATCAAGACTTCGTAGGAACAATAGTCTTTGTAGTAGTAGGCTTTGTCTTTTTGAGATCCTGTTTGATGGCTTTGGGCTCTGGCTCAATCTGGAAAATAGCATTGAGTGAGTGCGGAATCGGTCTAGGGCCAAGTGTTTTTGCCTTTTTTGGTTTGATCAATCAATTTGGCTTTGCGTCTTGGGATTCCGAGGTCACTTTTGAAGCGGGTCATAGTGAGAGATTTGTAGGTATCTTGTCTCACTTCCAGACGGGAGAGATGGGGAATGGCATTCTCGATTTAGGTTATGACCTTGTCACCATGGTCCAGCAGAGTGAGGGTCAGCTCAGGTAATGAGAGAGACTGAGAGATATTGGCTGATGAAGCTTGTTTGACTGTTGGGAATTTCACTGTCTCATCTGGCTTTCTTGTATTGGTCTCTGGCTTTCTTGTACTGGTATCTCGGACTCTGGCATCCGCGAACCGGACACAAAGTTATTTAATGAAGAAGGATATAATCCACATTATCAAGGATATGGATGTCTTTTTAAATTGGCCTACGAGATAGGAAAACCAGAAAATATGATATAATAATAGTATTTTTTTTGTTTAAAAGTCAAAATATAGAAAAATGTAAGATAAAAAAAAAATGACATTTATGACTAGTTGAGAAATCAAATAGAAAATTAAGGGAACTGAAATCTAAAACCACTAATTTGCAATCCGCATAATTAATCATGAATTATATTGTTCATTATGATAAACGCACCAGCCAGTCCTGCACATAAGCGTGGGAGTCCAGTTGAGTAATGAGTCCTGTATATTCCTTATATTCCTGTATAATAGACGGTGTCTGTATAATTGACGGTGTGTGTAAATCCCGTTAAGTGGCTGTATTGAGAGGAGACGTGGATGTGGCATGTGATTCTGGAGAGTGCGGAATTTCAACGGATTGGTAAAATTGGTGGATTGGTAAAATTGGGGTAAAAGGAGGAGGTACGGGTGTGCGGGAGGGAGAAACAGGGCAAGAGGCGACGCGGAAAACTTCTCCAAACCTCCAACGTCTTCCAGCCATAAATGCCCGACTTGCACCACATCTTCACGCAGGAGCTGCTTGTGCAGATCGGCATGCCGTCCGTAGAGCGTCCTTTTGGCTTACACCTCTGGCCGCTTTTCTCTGCCGGATTCGAGAAGCTCGTGGGTTACCCGGCGGAGCAATTTGAGTTTGTTTATAACAAGACGTTTTTGGCCAACGGCTGGCAAGCCATTGGAATCATTGCCGTTTATTATACGGTGATTTTCGGTGGCCGGTTTGTTAGTAGCAAGTTGGGGGCTCCTGCATTGAAGTTGAACTTTCTCTTCCAGATGCACAACTTGGGCTTGACGCTTGCTTCGTTGACGCTTTTGCTTTTGACCATCGAGCAGTTGGTGCCGATTTTGGTGAATCACGGCCTCTTCTATGCCATTTGTAACGAAAAGGCCTTTGCCCCCAAGTTGGTCACCTTGTACTATTTGAACTATTTGACCAAGTACTGGGAATTGATCGACACGGTGTTCTTGGTGTTGAAGAAGAAAAAGTTGTTGTTTTTGCACGTGTACCACCATGGCGCCACTGCTCTTTTGTGCTACACACAATTGGTGGGTTCTACTTCTGTGGAATGGGTGCCCATCACGTTGAATCTTGCCGTGCATGTGGTGATGTACTGGTACTACTTTTTAAGTGCGCGTGGAATCCGCGTGTGGTGGAAAGAATGGGTGACTCGGTTCCAGATCATCCAGTTTGTGTTAGACTTGGGTTTTGTGTATTTCGCCACTTATACGCACTACGCCTACCGCTACTTTAAGTCGTTGCCTCACGTGGATGACTGCTACGGCTCGGAGTTGGCTGCTTTTTACGGCTACTTGATCTTGACCTCCTACTTGTTGTTGTTCATTTCCTTCTACATCCGCGTGTACAAGAGTGCAGGAAAAAAGGCCAGCAAGGAAAAGAGCGCGAAGCCAGTGGACGTGGCCAAAGCCTCGGGCGCGGAACCTTCGGTCTCCAAGGCCCGTTCCAGAAAGGCCTAGGCCAGAAAGCTTAGCCCCAGAAAGCTTAGGCCCAAAAAGGCCTAGCCCAAAAAGGCTTACCCATTGATTTCAACATCAACACCGTCTGCCCATACGTTACGAGGAAACTTTCCTGGCAATTGCATCTCAGAGCTAGGGCCAGAGCTAGGGCCAGAGCTGGGCCGGAGCTGGGGCGATGGTACGGCTCAGAGCCACGTTAGAGTGTTCCATAACATGTCCTGAGTATGGCAATACACGACTAGTCTTGTAGAGTAGTGTAAGTCTATCTTAGGGTGTACTTAATTATATATGAATCCATTGGTAGAATAAGAAATCGAGATTAATGGAATAAGAAATAAAGAACAACTGGTACTAAACCTATAATAGTTAATCCTAATAATTTGCTTCGATGATCCAATGGTTGAGGGGGAGTATATCTCGATCTGGGAGAATCAGAGTCGAATGACTCCGACTTGAGCAATCTCGAGATTAAAGAGATCGAATTGGCACGATGTTTGCGGATAAAAGCCGATGATGACACGCCACTAATTGATCCGTAAAGATTGATTGATCCGTAAAGATTGATTGATCCGTAAAGATTGATTATACTCAGACTCTAGAAGCTCAGTTGGATGATTTTGAGGAAGTCCCCAGGAGTTATAAACAAGCCATACGCTGCAAAAGCTTGGTTCCAAAGAGATGGGAGCTCATGACAAGAACGGAACCTTCGAGTTAGTTGAATTACCAAAGGGAAGAAAACCAATAGGTTCCAAATGGGTATTCACAATAAAGGATAAGACACTATACAAGGCACGATTAGTGGTGTTGGGTAACTTCCAGAAAGAGGGTATTGACTCTGTAGGTTTGAAAGCTTAAGAATGGTCTTAGCCATTGCAGTAAACGAGGCTACATTCAAACAGGAAAAGAACACTCAGTTCTTGAACGGACACTTAGATGAAGAGATATATATGAGACAACCGGAAGGCTATGTGCAACAAGGAAAAGAACACCTAGTTCTCAGACTCAGGAAGTCCCTATATGGATTGAAACAGGCCCCTCGGGTGTGGCATCAAGTCATTCATCGAGCCATTGAGAGATGTGGGTTCAAAAGATTTATATCAGAACCATGTGTGTATTACAAGAACATTCAAGGGAAGTTACTCATGATTGCATTATATGTTGATGATATTGATTAGAGGATGTTTAATGGAATAGAAATCAAGATCAACTGGTACTAAAGCTAATGATGTTTCTGTTGGTACAAATAAAGAAAAGAAACCTAATCCATGGTTTCCTAACCATAAAGTTAAACTTAATATTATAGCTACTATTTGTGCTGATATTGCAAATGAATATGGAATCATAGAGGGGAGAATATATACCTCCACGTGACCTACTTGACTTTTTAGCCATATTTAATATAGTATCATATTGTTAATATATTATAACTTGTTGATTTTAAAGTTATATATGACATCTCTAAAGCTAATAATTCTTTCTTATTTAATTTAGTTATTTCATAAGGATAAGATTCTAATATACCAAATATAAAGTTTTTTAATTTATAGTTTTTTACTGATTTTTTTTTTTTTTAATTTTGAACCATTATTACAAGGAGCGGAAGAACAAGGAAATTAACCCCGACTTCCAGTTTTCCTTAGATGGCTTCGAATCCGCAGTTACAGCAGATGGATGGGAATTCCGTGTGACTGAAGACGACAATGGGTCCAAGAAGAATAATGTCGATTCAGAAGATATCTTGCGGAGAACGGGTGGTTTGTCTGGATTAGTTGAAGGCTCTAAAGAACAAAATGAAAACGATGATGAGGATGGAGACGAAGAAGATGACGATG
>NKZY01000643.1:3526-103823 GCA_002374555.1 Metschnikowia mauinuiana | reverse complement strand
CCGGAGGAGATCCAAGCTAGGGGCAGAAGTATCAAGTTCTGCATCAAACGATATGATCAAGTCGAATTGCACATCTGATGAGTACGACAGGCACAAGTGGCTGCTAGTAATGAGTTTCAACTGAAACCCGGTCTCGTTTTCATGGCAAGTCTTCGACCGATTTTTCTCCCGACGCTTGCGGATAGGATCATTGCCTGTTTCGTCTTCAGGAAGCTCCTCCTTCACGGATTTATTCTGAGGATGGTCCTCTTCGTAGAGACTTTTGCCAGTACTAACGTTTTTGTATCGGAGCTTCTTGCCAATCACAAGGCCTTCCACGAGCTCCAATTCCTTAATGCTTTTGGCCACTACCAACAAGTTGAAGTCTTTGGCCGGTGACGAAACGTCGAATTTCTCGGAAATCATGTTGATGAGTTTGTCCGCAAGCAATAACTTTCCTGATTGGCTGGACAACGATGCCTTGGTGGACAGAAGTAACAAGCCCTTAGGAATAAAGTGATCCACCAAAAGCGAAGGATGCATAATTATGGTCGAAAGCAGGTTGAACATGAGTGAACAGGCCGCCGTGTCGTTATGCGAATGACCGTTGGCCTGGCCGTTTAGCATGCTCTCCGAAGGTTCCAAAAGATTGCTAATCCTGGTTCTTTGCGCATGGAACGAGAGACGGTTTCTTAGACTCGAGGAGAACATTTGCACCACGGCCTCGGACAAATCGGCCTGGAGGCCCGAAAACGTGGTAGGAAAATGGTATATCGTTGGACGGCTGAAGACCTGAGGCTGCGTGGGCAACACATCGTTATAGAAAGAATTGACTGTGTCATCAGTTTGATAGACTGTCGCATCTGTAGATAACATGTCCAGTAAATTCATGGCTGGTAGGTGGTGAAATCTTGACGCTTTGAGTGGTTCGAGTCAGATCTCGGCCAACTAAGAGAGGATCTGGGCGCAGTTGGGGGGGTTGAGAATAGTAGCTTGGGCAAAGGCTAAGAATCTATTGATATCCTTATATATTTGTCGGCCTTTTGAACGCAGGGCTATTTTTAAGTTTGTCGTGGGCTAGGGTATAAAGTTAGTTTGGTCCTGTATCGCAATCACCAACAAAATGGTTAACTGCACAATGAACGCATCCGCGGCCTGCACACTAACGGCGCTTCTTCTTGATAGTGACATTTACGCCGAGACTTCCCAAACTAGCCCACACCAGCTTGCTGACGACTTTGGGGAGTTTTCGCCCAAATAGACACTGATCCACGCACCACATTCCCACGATGAATTCTGACTTGTTCAACGTTCCATCATGCCTGCAATCAACAAGATTCCATATAGCCTCCAAGGTCTCGAGTGGTAGCTTACTCCTGCACCAGAGCCTCTTCACCACTGCTCCGTGGATCAACTCATTTGGCGTAGAATCTTTCAATCCATGTAGCGCCGCTAAATCCTGCTGCTCTGTTTCGGTGAATGCTTTAGACGATAGCTTGGCCGCCCTCTCGATAATATCTTTCTCACTGTATGGAGAGTCACCTTCCTCTTTGGGAGTCTCATGCCCCGAGTAATTTACTCCCACCAACTTGTTTACCACATGATCCAAGTACAAGCCCTTGTTGCTGACCCATAAACCCTCGTAGCGTTTTCTCTGCGGCTCTGAGATCACCTCCAAGTCCTTCTGGTTTTTCCAGGGTTTGTCTTCATTGAATAATATCTTACGTTCTTTCCTCTTGCTCATCTTTCGCATAGTTGTCTTGAGTTTAACAGGTTGTGTGTTGACTGGGTTGTGGCTGCTGCTTGGAATTAGATCATTTTCGGCGTCGTCATTTTGGGTTGATGATGGATCGAACACCACGCCTTTGTGATCCGTCTTCTTCTTTTTCTTGAAGATACTTCGACGGCCATGCTTCAAAGATAATTCCGGGAATAGCGGGAAACTGAGCCCTGTGCTGTCGTCAGTATCGCTCGCGGGAAACCGGTTTCGGTCACTTTCTGAGCTCTCACGAGGAGCTGGAAGACGTGAAGCGGGCATTTCCAAGTCCAGCGATGGAGGAGGCTTGCGTCCCGGTTTCACTGTTGGAATGTTGGAATCCATCAACGCATCTGAACTCGAGGCCGGGTGCAGTAGCGATAGATGCGGCATACTGTCGCTGATAACGGCCATTCCTCGAGCCATGGCATTTGGAGATGGAGGAATGGGAATGGGTGCCGCGGCTCTGGAGCTAGGTGTTCGAAGTCTCTCATCGCTGCTTTTGTTATGTAGGGTGACGGTGAGGTTTGGGATGCTGTGGTCCAGAGCATCGTTTTCCGATAATGCAGAACCGAAAGACGAGTGGGACAAATTGCTGTGTGAAGCGTAGCCTGGATCAGACGTGGTATTGCTGGAGTTCAGAATCAATGAGGATGAAGAATGGAGACCTCGTTCTCCCAAATGTAATGCTGAGTGAGTACTTTGACTTGCCGATTCTCCGGAAGTGGGAGTGGAGACTCTCTTGAAGTCCACGCTTTGGCGAAACTCATTGATGGCAGCCTGGTTCTTGGCGTACGACTCTTTGGATGTGTTGGTCTTCGACTTGGACATGATCGAATGGCGTACTGAGTCTAGCATATCCTGAGGCCGGGTATTTGTAGGCACCTTGCCACGGCCTGTTTTGAAACTATCTTTGGAACTATCTTTGGAACCATGCTTTCGGCAGCTAAAATAGTCTTGTGCCTCTGAACGATCACGTGAATTTTCTTCGTGGCTGATATCGTTAGCAGTAGTGGGTCGTGGCAATGATTTTGTTGTTGTTCGTGGTTGGGGAGAAGCCAATGGCACTGATGCCGGCAGCTTTGCATTGTGAGAAGCCGGTTTGGGCACCATTGCCTCACGCGGTAGTCGGAGGTTTGGCTTCGCCTTTATGCCCTTTTCAATTGAGGACTTGTTCCCCTTGAAAGCCGCCGTGGCAGCTGCTTGTGCCGAGCTCATGAAGTTTGAGTAGCAAGGTCTCAAGCTTTGTGACGTAATATGACGTTTTTGGATAAGCTTCTTTGCTAGAAAAGGTTTCTGATGTTATATGCTTTTTTTTTTTTTGGTTCTGGACGTTGCACGAGTGGACGCGGCCCTGGCAACGATTGAAAAGCTTTGGTGACGGTAACAAGAGAGAATTGGCGATTGATGTAGTAGCTAGATACCGCAGCATTATATGTGCGCGCGGCTAAATATAGTAGACAGTCCTAGCAAAGGTGACAACAATACCGTGTGCAGAAAGCTACTCTTTTTTGGTGGAGCTTTTTATGTATCTGCTTGTTCCAGTTTCTTTCGATCTAAGTTTATATGTTTTTTGTTTTGTCTCATTATTTAATTATTTTCGTCTTTCCTAATGTTTTTCGTCTTTCCTTTTTCTTGTTTTGTCTCATGGCTTTATTTCTTTGTCTACGTTTTGTGTCCAATACTCTCTATTATATTTATAACTGCGCAGATCTCACTTCTTCTTTCCCTTGACAGCGTTCGCGTTGCGGCCACGACCTACCCTCACATCAGAAGATCTGTGCGAAGAACCAAATGGAGAGATGATATTGTCGGCACTTCCACCTCCAATCCACTCCTCAAGCATTTTCTCACTTTTTCTTCTGTGATAGGCACTCTCCTTCAAGGCCTGCGTATACTCTTTCTGGTCCTCTCTAAAAATCTCAGGGTCCTGTAGCTTGCGATGCCTGTTCTCCTTGTTATGCTGGTACCCAGCTTTGCCCTGCTGCTTCTTGTAGTTTTTACTAAGTGGTGATGAAACAGAGTATACCTGGCCCTTGGTGATCCACTGGAAGTTAGCTTTCAAGTGAGGCGTGACTTTTCCGGTGGCTTTGTCCACCGAAACTGCACACCGGAGCAAAGTGTCTCCTCCACACTTTGGGCAGAAATGCTTGCGCACGCCTGACTTTAGCATGGGCGACATGTGGAAGCATGCGTGGCATCGGTACATGTAGTTCCGCACCCGCTTAATCTGCTTTCCGGAGACTGGGTTCATGAGCTTCAACCCAAGCTGCATGGATGTGTTCTGACAAGCAAAGTCTCCAGTGGAGAGTGCTACCTGAATGACCTCCTGGCTGTCTTGGTCCTGAACGGACTCTTTGGTGTCTTTAAGCATAGTTTCCTGGAGGTTGGTGGGGGTGATCCACTCGCCATCGTCGTCTTCCTCGTCGTACTCCTCTGTTAGCGTTGACAGCTCAAGCTCTTCTGTAACGTCTTTTATGCTTTCTTCCACATCTTTCACTTTGGGTTCTTCCACTTCTTTGATTTCCTCCTCCTCCTTTTTCTCCTCCTCCTTCTTCTCCTCCTCCTCCTTCTTCTCTGCTGGCCTTTCGAAGTTTCTGTATTTTCTTGGCTTGTTCTTTTTCCTGGTCACAACTTGGAACCCGTCATCCTCGGCCTTCTCTGCCTCATCATCTTCCTCGGGAACCTCTTCATTCCTTTTGTATCTTGGCTTGTAATCAGGCACAGGTTCATCGGAATCAAGCTTCTGGCCAGGATAACTTCTCAAGTACTTATCTCCATTCTTTAAGTACTCTAACTCGTATGCAAGTGCTATGACATGGACATCGTTCATGGACAAGGCAGCATAGTCACCAGTCAACTTGGCAAAGGCACTGACTTTGTTAATGTAAATTTGCTTGGGCTGGCGAACCACCAAAGTGTCTCCCCAGATCGCCAACTGAGACTTGGAGTGATCATCTTTCAACTCGGCCCTGACCCCTGGGGTGGTGTAAAATTCCTGGCCAAATTGCTGTAAAGCCGAAGCCAGCTGCGTGATGAGCGGCGTAGCATCCAAAACCAACGAATGGATCGATGTCTTGATACCTTCGTCTGTGGCCATGATGAGATGGATGTGATTTTTTTCGCATCTACGCACAAATTATAGATGGAGATGCCTTATCTGTTATACATGAAGCCACACGCCGAGAAAAGCCCGTAAACCCGATCGGTATTGTTGGGTCTGGGATGTGTATGGTATTTAATAAATATTTACCAGATATTCATGTTTAAAAAAAAATATGGCTTTTCAAATTTACGTGTCACGTGACCTGGCCGCCGTGATCTGGTAATGGTCAAGCCGCGGCTGACCTTTGCTTCTTGGTCTATTTTCGACAACATTCCATTTTTTTTTGCTTAAAACACGAATGCCTGGTGCTGCTAATACTTTCATGGGTAATTTTAGCTCAAAAACTAAGGGAATGCCCGATTTAGGGTGGCCTAACTTGTCACCTGATCAGCCCACGGTGGGTGGTCTAGGCATGTACGCACCATGACATAAAGTGCATTTTCATGTGCAGTTGCTGGTTCCGCAACCAGATAAAAAGAAGGCGTGGGGACATTGCGTTCCCTCCCCACTACTAACACAATGCCTGATAAAATCATTTTGCACTTTCTCACCAGCTCCAGAGCTTCCAGAATCGTATGGCTTTTGGAGAAACTCAACCTCGACTATGAATTGAAGGTCTATGAGAGAGGTTCCGATTATTTGGCCCCCAAGGAAATGAAGGAGATCTGGCCCACTGGATTGTCCCCCCTTGTTCAGGTCTTCAAGGAAGGTTCTACCAAACCAATCACTCTTGCCGAGTCGGGCCAAATTGTGCTGTACTTGATTCGCAACTACGACACGACCAAGGAATTGACTCCTGACAATGAGGAAGATCAGGAATTGGTCAACTACTACTTGCACTTTGCCGAGGGAACGTTGCAGCCCCACATTGTCTCGCTTTTGGTGGGTTCGTTCGCCGTACAGAGAGCTCCTTTTGGTGCAGGAGCATTGGTGAAATACATTGTCTCAAAGATGAATTCCCAGTACTACTTGAAGAAGTTGCTTAACCATTTGACTTTCTTGGACAACCAGTTGAAGAACAAGAACGGTGGTTACTTTGTGGGCAACAAGTTGTCGGGTGCCGACTTTATTTTGGACTTCCCTATCAATCAGAACATGTTCACTGATACTAGCAGAATGAAGGACTTGGGTATTGACGTGGATCCACCTAAGGACTTCCCTAACTTGTATGCTTGGCACAAGCTCACTAGTCAAGACCCTGCCAAAGCAAGGGCACATCAAGCTGAAGAAAAAGCCAAGTTGTAATGAGCCTTTAACCTGTCTGTTACTGTTTTCTGAGCGTTTTCCAGATTATTACCTAGCTGGTAGTCAGCGGAACCTCACGAGATCGACTATTTGTTAAGTTTGCGGTAATCCACAGCTCTTTCCAATTAGAATGTTAATCGCGCTCCCTAGTTTTAATCAATTTATAAGTTTTAATCAACCAAATAAATCACTTTAATTTAATCTATCGTTTAGGCAAATACTGGTCTCGATGGAGGGACAATAGTATATCATCTGCAGTACATACTATCTAGATTATATCTGCCCTGAGAATGAAGTCTTCAATCCCCAACCAAGAAACTCCCAGAAAAAAAAAAAACAAAGAAGAAGAAATTTAAAATGGCTACTTTTTCCATCCTCTCATCCTCTTAAATTCACTCAAGTAACTTTATGCACTAACTCCACAGTCGCGATGCGCTACGCACTCATCTCATCTCACTCTAATTTTTCAATACTTGATCTACCACTACACAAATGGCCAAGCCAAGAGGGAGAAGAGAAAATAAAAAGGCGTATAAAGAGCGGCCATCTGCAGGTTCAGAAACCGTGGCCAACGATTCGGATGTGGAAGTCGATTTTGGTGGCCAAGAAGAGCTGAAGGTCCCAAAGCAAGATGGAGAATTCTCCTCCGTGTTTTTTGGATTGGTCGACCCAACGGAAATCGACTACTTCAAGCAGGCCGAGTCTACGCTAAACGCCAACGCTTTTGATTCAGATGAAGAAAGAGCAGGCTTCATCCGCTCCGTTTTGGAGGAAGCACGGGGCAAGGAATTGAAGCTTGTCACCAACCAAATCTGCTCCAAATTAATGGAAAGATTGGTGTTGAATGCCTCGGACCGTCAGCTCAAGAACATTTTCCATTCTTTCGAAGGCCACTTTCCTGCTTTGGCCCACCACAAATACTCGTCACATGTCTTGGAAACACTTCTTGTGAGAAGCGCTGCTTTGGTGGAGAAGGAATTGGCCCACGACAACGAAGAAGATGAGGAACTAGACGAGTCTCTTTCGGAGGAAGACAAGTACATTGCTTCCAAGACGATGGAATCGTTGTTCATCCAGATGCTCAACCTGTTTGCACCTCATTGGAAGACCATGCTCCTGCATCAGTACGCCTCGCATGTCATGAGAATGGTCATCTTGATCATTTCGGGAAAGGAGTTGCCGTCCACCACCATGGCTCATTCTGTTTTGCGGTCCAAGAAGTCCAAGGTGGCCAGAAAAATGATCGACATCAAGGACAACGAAAACTTCAGCCGTGCGTATGAAGTACCACCTTCGTTTAAAGACGAACTCAAGAAGCTCATCTCCAATGTCTCTGCAGACTGGGATGTCAAGGCTGTCAGAGAACTCGCTATAGACAAGGTTGCCTCGCCTGTTCTCCAGCTCCTTGTGAGAGTTGAGGGTATAACCGATAGAGACCGTCTGATTTGGCACAAGCTTTTCCTCTTTGAGAGAGAGGGAAGAGAAGACAAAGAGGCTGCTTTCGTCGAGTACCTCTTATCAGACAGCGTGGGATCTCATTTCCTCGAGTCACTCATCAAAAACGACGGTGCAAGAATGAGATACATTGAGAGATTATACAAACTTTACATCAAGGACCGGGTTTTGAAGTTGGCTCAAAGAGCCACCACCGGTGTTTACATTATCCAAGCTTTGCTAGTGAAGTTGAAGGCAGGAGAAGTCGAGTTTATTTTGGACGAGATCATTCCCCACATCTCCAAGCTCATCTCCATATCGGAAAACCAGAATATTGATTTGGGTAAGTCCGTCATAGAGGGATCCATCCTGAGATTTCACTACAGAAAAGATGAGTTGATCGAACAATTCTTCTTGAAGTTCGCCCCTAACTATAACCTCAATGAGCCAAGCGATGATACCACCACCGAGCTTTTCGAAAACGTTCTTCAATTGACCGGATCCACTTTGGGAAACACCAGAGATGACTGGCCTACTGCAGAGGAAAGAAGACGTGCACTTTTCCTAGAAAAATTGATGGAATACGACTACAACTTTGTGATCTGCTCGTGGTTCAATTTCATGGCTCTTTCGCCCGAGAAGTTTAAGCAAATGTGCTGTCATGGAGTTTTCTCCCACGTTGTGGAGCACGCACTCTCTGTCAAAACGGCTTCCCAAGGTGAACCAAGAGACTTATTAATCATGAGAAAGAAATTCCTCAACATTTTCTCCGGCAAAATCTTTGACTTGGCCTGCAACTCGTATGGTTCTCATATTGTGGACAAACTATGGAAATTCACCGTGTTATTGCCCATGTACAAGGACCGGATTGCTTCTGAGTTGATGGCAAAAGCTAACCAAGTGAAGGATAGTACTTACGGAAGACTTGTTTGGAAGAACTGGTCCATGGAGCTTTTTGTGCGTAAAAAGTTCGACTGGAAAGCATTGGTGAAAGAGCAGGAGCGTGAGTACTACGCTGAAGCAGGAGATGAAGAAGAAACTGTCCAAAGTCACAAAACTCCAATCCAGTTGAAAATGGAGGCCAACTTCCGCAAGAAACAACAATTGGAGGAGAGGGAGAAACGAGCTGCAGGACCTGATTACTCCACCCCATTCCCCAAGAGAAATAACTTTAGAGGACGCAACCGTTAATCCATTTCTTCGCCAGTACAAGATTGAACTCATGGTTCACATTATATACAAATAAACTATTTACATTGTCTAAACCTTTTTGATGAAATATTCGTTGAGAGTCTTTGTAGCCACATCAGCGGGACTTTCAACAACAGGGTCTGATCCAGACTGGTTTTTGGGGAAAGCTATGACATCTCTGATGGTTTGGCTCCCTATAAGCATTGCGCACAAACGATCAAATCCCAAAGCAATTCCCGCATGAGGAGGACATCCAAAGCTTAATGCTTTAAGAAGATGTCCAAATAAGACATCGTAATTCTGGATCTTGAGAATTTGCTTGAACACGTACTTTTGGAGTTCAGGGTCGTGTATTCTTCGAGATCCACCACCAACTTCTACTCCATTAATGACCAAATCGTAATGTTCACCATGTACTTTCAAAGGATCCGAAGCAAGAAGTTCGTAGTCCTCACTCTTAGCCATGGTGAATGGGTGGTGCGTGGCCTCTAGCTGGCTAGCGCTGTATTTGGGGAAGTTCAGATCAGAATCTTCAGAGACCTCGATGGGACTAAAGAGAGGAAACTCCACCACCCACGTGGCAACAAACTCTTTGCTCCTGTCATATTGCGTGGTTAGGGTACCGTTGCTAGACATGATTGGTCTGTTCCATTTCTCGGGGAAGGCTTCTATTGCGAGTTGTCTGAATTTCCCCAAAGGAGTAGGGTTTTCATATGGCATTTCAGCACGAGTGGAGAACGCAAGAACATCTCCCGGTTGCAATCCCAATGCATCTTGCAAGGACTTCAAAGAAGCCTCTGGTTTCAATTCAAACACCTTTTTGTCGAGGAATTTTTGAAACCAAAACTCACAATCCTGTTCACTTTCTAACGATATAATAATCGGTTTTCTTTTGGTATAATTTGTAGCCTCTTTCAATGAGTGGGGGATTTTGGTTCCCTTCACGCCTGGAATAAAGGCACCCTTAAGTACGCAAGCTTCAAGGACCGGGAATCCCTTGGGTGATTGGAGGGGGGTGACGTATGCCGAGAGATCAATGAAGGACAAGTTTGATCTCAAATCAGGCTTATCAATGCCGTATTTGCTCAAAGCATCAATGTAGTCCAACGAAGAGAACGGTTTCTCTGAAGTGACAGGATGCAAGAAGCCGTCCGACCCTAAGTTCAAGATTGGACGGGGCATGACGGCCAGCCAGATGTTTCGAATCACGTTGTTGATCACCTCCATCACTTGTTTCTTGGAGTTGATAAAACTCAACTCGAGATCGATTTGGGTGAACTCAGGTTGTCTGTCAGCTCTCAAATCCTCGTCACGGAAACACTTTGCAAATTGAAAATATCTTGAGAAACCCGAGCTCATGAGAATTTGCTTGTATTGCTGTGGAGACTGAGGAAGAGCGTAGAAACGATCAGGCGACCTGGTGGGCACAAGGAATTCCCGAGCTCCCTCTGGCGTGGACTTGAATAGTAGCGGGGTCTCAATCTCTGTGAAATCGTGATTGTCTATCAAAGTGTTGCGTACCAACTGAGACACCTTGCTCCTGGTCCTGAGCGCATTCTGCAATGCCGATCCTCGAAGCTGAAGAAAGCGGAACTTGGGAGGAATGTCTTGAGGAGCAGTATGCTTTAAATTATCCAATTGAGCAGCTTCAACGCCAGCAGGGTTTAAATTCTGAAAGCTAGACACCACCAATTCGTACTCTGCTTTGTCCTGTCCCTTTTTGGGGACTTTTTTCTGCACATGGCCTGTGACACTGACGGAATCCTCGGCACCTGAGTCCTTCAAGAGGGAGAAAAAGTCCACGGACGTGACTTGGGGGTCCATATATAGTTGGATCACATCGCCATTGATGTCTCTAAGCTCTGCAAAACTTCTTTTGGCCTGGACCCGGGGTTTTCTGTGGAGATGGCCATTTAATGTCACAGGACCTTGTGTCTCGCTTCCAACGTCTTTGACGTTGTGAGTGGCTAGGGGAAAGGAAAACTTCGAGAGTGTTTTGAGTTTATCTGGAAGCTCGCATAGACTTCTCTTGAAGCAGAGTGCTTTTGTAGAGAATGCCATGGCTATGAAGGTGAGTCCGGTAGGTGACTGGCCATGTCCGCGGCGCTGCGTGCAGGTTTTTTAATCGGTACTTATACTAGATTTGAAGGTAATGGAAGCTTTACGCGGTGTCTATGAATATGCTCAAGAATTTACCCTGTCTACTTTGGAGGTTGTAGCCTAAGACCAGCAAGTATGCTTAAAAAGGAGCATAAATATCCATAACTCAAAGTGTGTAGCGTCACATTTTTTTCATTGAATGTGAGAATCAGGAACGTTGGAAAGCCCTGTAACTCGCTCAAAAAATATTTTTTTCCCTAAAGCCTTGTCAACAACAATTGTTTGATTTTATATGCGATAGCGCACGAAAGTGTGAACGTTTATCAACTTCAAAGGTTTTAAAAATCAGTACAAAACGAAGAAGCCAAAAAAATGACATAATGGAATTTGGCGACGTCTTCTCTTTCTAGACCAAAGAAAATTCGATACATCCATAGTGTATTATAGAAATGGCATGGATAATGCCGCAGGGGCGCCTTGGCTGTACAGGGTTACCCAATGCGCGTCTTCTGCGCAAAACCTGCAACAGGGTGCATAAGACAAAGAGAGGCGACAGCTTTGGGCCCACCATACGATGTGGCATTTGTAACTCAGTAGTATTGAGATTCTAAAAATATCCATCCTGATGTCAATGTATATCACGCCGGATTTTTCATTTGTCATCGATGAAGACGTACGCTCCATTTACGGAAGGAGCGGTGTTCCTACGCAGGACTCCCTGTGATTCCGACATGAAGCAGTACATATCGCTAGATTTCAGTCCCTGGCCCGGAAAACTAGACACTGCCAATGCTTTCTTCCTTGTCTTTCCGCATACCGAAAGTCATAGTCAAGGTGCTTGCACCTTTGCTTGTGCTACTCATTCTCATTGCCATGGTCACATACCACCATACAATAAATCCGAATATACTAGACAAGCACTACGCCAATGTCATGTCCCTCTTGAGACTCACCACCAACACCACCGCTTACCTTGGCTATAGCTTGGAACCGCAAGCTGTGTCTTTCAAATACATCCAGAATAAGGTGGGCACGCCCAAGGAAATCCTAGCCACCAACCAAGAGGTTTATGATCTCGTTTTGTCTCAACAGATCAGTGAGCCAAAGGATTTTGATATGGATTCCATCCGACCTCCTGAAGATATCCTGACGTACCAACACGAGAATGCCACCATTATTGCGCTAGTCAGAAATAACGAGATATCTGGGATCAAGAGCACTATGAAGTATTTCGAGAAGCATTTCAACAACAAGTTTCAATACCCATACACATTTCTCAACGATGAGCCTTTTACCGAAAGATTTAAAGACCGGGTCAGATCCTTCACCGATGCTCCAGTCGAATTTGTTCACATACCTTCAGAATTGTGGGATAAGCCACTGACCATCGACATCCAGAGGGAACAAGTGGCCATGCAGGCACTCCACGACGAAAACGTTGCATATTCCAAAATGGGCTCCTACCACAATATGTGTCGATTCTATTCGGGCAAGTTTCAAGATTTGCCGGAGTTACAAAAGTACAAGTACTACTGGAGAATCGAACCCAGTGTGAAGTTCTACTCTGACTTAAACTACGACGTGTTCAAATATCTCGCTGGAACTAAGAAGTTGTATGGTTTCACCATCAACTTGTACGATATAGACCAGAGTATTAGGTCGTTGTTCCCTGAGACCCTTAAGTTTCTCAACACAGGCGACAACCACAAGTATGTGAACCCAAACGGAGCGTTCCAGTGGATAACTGAAAACCAACAGAACCCCAAGAAGGCCAAGGTAGCTAATGGATATTCGACATGTCATTTCTGGTCAAACTTCGAAATTGCTGATATGGATTTCTATCGAGGTGAGGCTTATACAAATTGGTTCAAGCACTTAGATGAGACGGGCAACTTTTACTATGAGCGGTGGGGAGATGCACCAGTGCACTCTTTGGCCTTGGCCTTGTTTGCTGACAAAAAGGACATTCACTGGTTTAGAGACATTGGATACTACCACTCGCCATACACTAATTGCCCTAATAGTGACAACACCAAAGGTTGTAAGCCGGGCAAGTTCGACGATAGTGGACACAACATGGATCAAAATTGTATGGCCACTTGGATCGAGTACGAAATTGAAGAGCTTTCGAAAATTTATTGATCTGGACGAAACGAGACAGGTGTTAAATGCATTGTACATTTTATTGAAGAAGCGAACAAAGACATTTTTCGCACCGCTTCTTCATTGCAATCCGTTTACGGCCCGAGGGCTTTCCTCTTTAAGGATTTGCTTGTCATTAATTCGCCTATCGAAACACTTCAGACTGCGGGAAAGATGCCACATTTTTATTGTAGAGATGCGCCGAGGACTGCATCCTCACAGCATCCACAGTGACATGAGCTCATACAGCGTAATGTGGACATGAGTCAACCCCTACATATTCAAACAATACTGAAATGTCTTGTGTAAATTTTAGGCCATGTATTTGGCTTCAGAAGAAAGTTTCACTTGAGTGTGTCTATTCAAATTTAATGAATTCAACTTTGGGTGTAACGAGATCTACAATAGCCGGTACAAGTGGTGAGCCATACTGTTAAGCGTGAACGCCTCGCAAGGCATTCACGTACTGCATAATCATGGAATGCTTATGCAGTATATTTCAGATTAAACAACTTAGACATTGTACTGGAAAGAACAATGTTGGTCTGTGCTCATCTAGCCAATTATAGAGCTCTCGTCTAATGAGAGTAAGACGAGAGCTGGTCCCCGTCTAACTAAGAGGTACGTGTATAAGAGGCGAGCCAGTCGCCCCTTATGTAGAGAGACCAAGGGTTTACAACTGAAGTAGCAACCATCTCTAGTACTTAGTTAGCAAACAACAGAATACAAATGACTAATATGATTACTGAAGTTCCACACTTGTGAGAGTTATTAAAGAACAACGAGATAAGTGTTCCATCTTACGCGAAAGTTTACGCTAACGCGCAACACATCCAACAGCCAGCTATACCTCTGCTCTTTAATTGAAAAGGATCTCACCCAGGGACTGGTAATTTTATGCAGTAATTTCAAAGGCATCTTATATATCATGTAATTTTACGTACAATCGGTCTAATTTATGCATACAGGCAAGTTTATAGTTCCTTTCCCGGCGCTCGCCTGTTAGGTGCGGTGTTGTTTTAATGCGATTTGGGGAATTCCCTGACTAAGCTGTGCATGATGCCACACCCTGCGTTACTGTGGATGAGGAGATTTCGCGCGATAAGAATGGGTGCAAAACTGTGGTTCCCGAATTCCGTTAGGCTTAGTAATCCATATGGGGGGCAGGATCTTTTATAGGACGGTCAAGTTCCAGAGAAATTTTTCACAATTCAAAAACAACTGATCCCTACTTTCCATAAGACATCCCTCACAATGGCTCCTGCAATTGTCCAGACTAACAACACCAGCCCAGAATACCAATCTGCCATTGACAAATTATCAAAATTGACCGTCGTCGGGAGACCTTGGAGCAAGAAAGAATTCAAAACAGGCACTGCTGCTTCCTGGTTGGAGAAGTTGCCTGCTCCTGCCAGAACTAGACTCGAGAAGTACGGCATTGACTTGTCTAAGGGTTATCCAAAAGTCCCTGACAGAGAAGATATTCCCACCTACGTCGACGAGGCTTTTGAAGTCCGCAACAAAGAGTTCCCATACATCGAGAGAGGTAAGAATGCTGATCCCGAGAAGAAGGCCTTGTTTGGTGCCGCCAAAGAGGTGAACAACTTGACCAACCACATCGGTACGGAAATTGTCGGGTTACAACTTTCCGAATTGACCGACCAGCAAAAGGATGAGTTGGCCTTGTTAATTGCTGAAAGAGTGGTTGTTTTCTTCAAAGACCAGGATTTGGCTCCCCAAAAGCAATTGGAGTTGGGTAAGTACTGGGGTCAAGTAGAGGTCCACCCACAAGTTGCAAGAGTACCCAACGGAGTCAATGGCGATGACTTGAAAGGTATCTCTGTGATCTGGCAAGATTATGTCAAGGAATTCTTTGGCCTTCCTTTGACTTTCAGAAACAACACTAAGGGCAACGGTCAATGGCACGCAGACTTGGTTCATGAGTTCCAGCCTGCAGGTATCACCCACTTGCACAATGACACCATTCCAGCTGTTGGAGGTGATACGCTATGGGCCTCGGGATACGCTGCTTACGACAAATTGTCGCCAGCATTCCAAAAGTTCTTGGATGGCAAAACCGCTATTTACCGTTCTGCTCACGGCTACATCGATAGAGAGAGACCTTTCAACGGACCAGCTTATATCGAGAGAGAGCACCCTATTGTCAGAACTCACCCTGCCACTGGATGGAAGTACTTGTTCGTCAATAGGTCCATGACGGTTCGTATTGTGGGCTTGGAGGAAGCAGAGTCCAGAACGATCTTGGAGTACTTGTTCAATGTTTACGAGAAGAATCTCGATATCCAGGTCAGATGGAACTGGAAGTCCAAGGAGGGCTTGGGTACCTCTGCCATCTGGGACAACAGAATTGCCAACCATAATGCTGTATGGGACCACGAAGGTAAGGAGGCCAGACACGGTACTCGTGTGACTTCTTTGGCTGAGGTGCCATACTTCGACCCCAACTCCAAATCTCAAAGACAGGCTTTGGGTTTGGCTGATGATTAGTTGCAAGTACTCTTCAAATATTGAACACAAGTTTCGATTCGTTACCCAGCTTAAATGATATTACTCTATCTCTCTATTTCTTGTTTCTTATATCCTCCACCCTCTCTTCCATCAACTTACTCAATCTCAGGTAAGTCGGGTCTTTCCTGATTTTGTCGCACCAGGCGCTGAGTTGTGGATACTTCTTGTAGAGCTGTGTTTCGTTGGTGCATTCCCGCACACCGGCTTCGTTGTCGAAGATGTTCTCGTAGACGGGGAAACTCAACATCACGTCCGCTGCAGATAACGTTTTCCCCACAAAGTACCCACTACCATTGTCACTGAGTCTCTTTTCCAAGAATTCCATGTTCAACGTGAATTCGTGTAAGTAGTAGCCGTAGTTGATACCTTTGGTGACGATTTTGGCCAAGGTTTTGAGCCCCAAAGGTGCAATGCGCTTGGCAGTAGTGTTAATGATCATCGACATCAAGAGGTTCTGTAGCGTGCCTTCACTATAATGAATGTAGTAGTCAATTTGTAGCGATTCGTCTTCGTTCTTGCCACCGAGGATTTTCTTGGGGTCATAGTGTTTGCATAAGTATTGTATGATGAGTCCAGACTCAGCCAACTGCAAATTTGGTCTTCCATCAACGAATTGGATTTCCAACACTGGTGCTTTTCCTAGCGGATGCACCTGAAACAATTCTGGGGGGCCACGCCAAGTTTCTGGATGCCGGACAAATATATCGACTTCGTAATCGAGCTCTAGAATCTCCAATATCCACATAATACGCATGGTTCTGGAATCATTGAGCCAGTAGAGAGTGAATTTATCGCGAGAAGTAGTCATCTTAGGCATGTGCAATGAAGTAAAAAGATGATAGAACAAAGTATGTATTTGATGAAAATTAAAGAGCACTAACTGATCACCTGAGACGGCCGAGACTTATACACTTTTATATACTTATCCTGCAATGTCTAAATGGGCATCGCATGGGCCTGGTATTGCCAAAATAGGAAAAGTGCGCATGACATGTGTGACGATTTGAGAAGTGTGGGGAACTCGCAGCGCATCGAGAGGCACTTCCGTTTGAGGCGGGCAGTTTATACCTTCTTGGAACCAACATGACATACGCCCAGTTCGACACATTGAGACTTTCGAGTGCAGTAAGAAAAAAATTTTGATGCAGCCTTTTCAAATTTTAACCTCAATGGGACTCTTTAACAGATCAATGGGGCCCGGCCGGCTATCTGCTCCAAGTAGTGGCCCTTTCTCAAAGGATCCAGTTTTACCAATTTGCGCAAACATTCTTCAATAATGCTATCGTGCTCCGTTTCGATGTGAGTTTTTTGAGCTTTCAAAGCCCGTAAGAAAATAATCATCTTGAGACACCACGCGTTGTCTTGGCCGTCTTTGCTGTCCTCTCTCTCGAGTGCATTGAGCTCCTCGATATCCTGTAGTTGTTTGTTCAATAGCTCCACATCACAGCACAGCTCAAACACATCGCATGTTAGAAGCCATTTCATGTAAAGCCACACAGAGGTGTCATCAGAATCCATGTACATTCCTGTTTTCACTAGATTCAACTCATAGTCCATGAGTTGTTGTGTGGATTGGAATCTCTTGATGAGTTCCTTGTGTTCTGCCAATGCTTCAGGCGTTTCAACCTTCTGGACCATCTCGTAGATTCTCTTCAATAGGATCGTTCTGTTATGCCAAGCACTAAAATTGGAGATGTTGCGGTTGATTTTTTGCGTGGTGTACTGGAATTCGCCTAGTAGAAGACGCAACTCTTCCGCCACTTTTTCTTCACCAGAGAGCTGCTTGAGCTTTGCTTTTTCGATCTTCTGCATCACGTAGCGCCTGTAATGCCAGCCATGGAAGTTTCTGCAGTCGAGTTCCAACAACTTCAGCACTATGGCCAACTCATACTCCCACTTGGCCCCACCAATCTTATCCAACTCCTCCAAGCACCATTTCCGGTGGTTCCAGATCCAGTAGCATTTGGGAAATTGCTTCATCATGTCCATTACCATGCGTAGGTCTTCGTTTAAAACCTGGGCCTGCTTCAATTCTTGTTTCGTGAACAAGTCCATCATGATGTATCTTCTAAAGTTCCAGACGGAATTGAATTGGGGATTGAGGTCGAGCAACTTGGTTGTGCCCTCCAAACTTGCTATGGTGTGGATCTTGCGTGCTTTATCATCTAACACTTTGGAGCATAATGCCTTGTACCTCTCGATCTTCAAGCGGTCTTTTTCCAATTTGGCTTCTATTGCCTGCTCCGAAAGGTTTGAGCGTTTCACACCGTGTTCCTATACGTTAGAGATGCCATGGGAATTGTGTGCGTGGCGTACATACCATTTCTTAGATGAGGATTACGTGGAGTGAGATCGCTCTAAGCGTGGCTTCGTGGGTAAGGCTGAGTTCGCACCACTCACGAATTAAGCACTAGGCCAATGCCCACCAGTAACATGACAAATTCATAATCATAATGGTCATGATGGTTTAAGCCGTCTTTAAATATTTTCTAGATGGAACACTATATTAATAAAATATCAAGCCAAAGCTGTCACTCTGCTATCTACAGATATCATTGAGCTTTTAAGTTTCAACTATGTACAGTAACTTCATGTGTTGAGAATGCCAAGCGGTCTTTTACATTATGCCGCAGAAACCTCCACGTTTTGTTGAATGGGAACGGGATATAAACCACGGTCCTGTTGAGAAGCCTTGAAAAATGCATAATTCAAGACCACATCGTCTATGTTCTTCATGGCCGGATCCTTGGCAAAGTCGGGGTCGATGAAGAAGAAAACGGGCATGTCCACCTCTTCTCCCGCAGCCAAACGCTGCTCCTCGAAACAGAAACATTGGATTTTGTTGAAGTAAGGGGCCACATGCTCTGGGGTGACCGAGTAGGTGGCCATTCCCACAATATCCTCCTTGGACATGTTCTTGGCCCGGTAAAAGACCAATGCAGTCTCGCCAGGAACAATGTAAACTTCTTTTTGCAAAGGCGTGAACTTCCATGGGAGAATTCCAGAAGCCTGGCACGTGAAGGAGATCTTGATTCGTTTATTGGTATCCACAGGAATGACTTTATCAGCAGTGAAAATTCGAGCATCAGTGATGGGAGTTCCTCCCCATCCTGTTCTCTTACATAGATATCTGTAAAATGGAACTGCTATACACGAGATACCCGTGAAGAGCATAATCACGGACATGG
This sequence comes from Metschnikowia mauinuiana, assembly GCA_002374555.1. Lineage (NCBI taxonomy): Eukaryota > Fungi > Ascomycota > Pichiomycetes > Serinales > Metschnikowiaceae > Metschnikowia > Metschnikowia mauinuiana. The sequence goes on along the minus strand of NKZY01000643.1, from coordinate 85,153 downwards.
AATAGTAAGCAGCACTTCGGTTTCTGAATTTCATCTGATCCAACTTCTTTTTTTGGGCCAGGTCCATGCTGTTCTGCATGGTCCTGCGGTTCTGCTGGAGCCGGCTCTGGATGTGAAGTCTTTTAAAGGGGAGAAAGTAAGGATTGTTGGCGATTCGCCCCATTCGGAATGGTCCAAGACATCCCAAACCTAGCATCTTTATTCTTAGGAATAGTGGGATTGGTCAGTCTTCTCGCGCGAAACCAATGCGTCTATAGACCAGTGTATGTCACATGACCGTGGATACATGAGTACTGCTTTTGATATGCAATTTAAAACGCTATAGACACGCATGAACTATAATATCAATTCATGGAGCCTCTCCTTCGTGTACTGGTCAGACATGGACATGATGCCCTCAAACCATCCGTCTCCACCACTACTCTTCAAGTCTAAAGCATCCTTTCTGATCATAGCTTTCAAGTTGACGGAATATACCGGGTCTTTAGCCTCAAGAAGCCTCTGGTAGCGGATTTTTTCTCCATGTGGGGCGATATCGGGATCAATGTATGCGTAATTATCGATGTCGCTGTAGACGTAGTCGCCTTCGTATGCTTGACATTTTCCCACGGCGTCCTCTTGAACTTCTTCTAGAAAAAGAAAGCTCTGTCTGAGGACTTCCCCGAAAATGGCAGCCAGTCCCGGCACGTTCTTGGGCAAGCCCTCAATGGCAACATTCAACAATGCCATCAAATTGACTTTCTTGTTCCTGGGATTACCGTTGCTTTTAAAGTATGACATCCATGTGGTGAGAAACTTTTCAGTATCAATCGAAAAATGCTCGAGAATTCTCATCAATATGGCAGGCGAGTTATAAGCCAACCTGGAGAGCACCACCAAGATCTTGTTTGCTAAAACAGCACTATTATTCTCATCGAGAACAAAGCTGATCATGGAGTTCATCAATCCGCTTTCAATCAAATTCTCGATGAACTTTTCCTCGCCAATTTTCAGTAAGAATAAGATATCGGCCAATGAAACGAAAACATCGAAGGCATCGTCCCTCATTGTGGATAAGTAGCCCGAAAGCACCCGGAATATTTCCAAGCCGTATTGGGTCTCAAACAAGTCGGGCGATAATAGAGTGTATGATCTGACAATCGACAAGAGAGTGGTGAGAATTTCGGTGGAATCGAGAAGTGCCTGATGGATCAAGCCAAAGTAGTCTATGAACTCCTGCTTGAGAGGAACCTCTGCTGGATAGTATTGCAAAATGGCAAGCCAGAGCTCATATCCGTCTTCAGACAATAAGTAGTAGAACTCCGAGTTGGGGGTGCAGCAAGACCCGATCAAGGGGGCAGTAATCTCATATGTGTGGTATGAGTTGCCGTTCAATGCTAACACAAGGCTCTTCAAGACTCTGAGCAAGGAAGTTTTCAAGATGGACTCTTCGTTTCCTTCGCTTATTGACTTGGCCCAATAATGTGGAACTATCTGCAAGATTGAAAGTAGGGTATCTTCGCCGATCAATGGGTTGCATCTTTCAACGAGAATTGCTAGGGTATCCAAGATGTATAACTTAGACTCTGTGAAAGAGACGTTTTGGAGTAGGTTGATGAAAAGAGACACAAACTCCGTCAAGTAAGGCTGGAAGTCCTGCTTAACAAAATCCCAGTCATTAATGACAAATCTCAAACATTGCACGGCAGTTAATTTGATAACCTTATCGTTGATTTTCTTGTCCGGTTGCAAAAAGGTGGCCAAAAGCTTATATATTTCAACACGACTTTGTCTGGAGTAGTCCACAGAGACCCAAGTGCTTATGATCAAGCATATCCGTCTCTTGATGATTTTGTTCTCGATGAGGTCATCACGTAATCCTTCAGGTATAAACACTTGTTCAAGAAGCTGGTCAAAATTAACCTTATCGGCGATTGAGTCTGCAGATAATTGAAAGGTGCATAGAGTCGAGTCTTTGGTAAGAATGTTGTCCAATGAGTCATTGGCAAGGAGTCCATTGGAAATTTTGTTGAGGATGAAATCCGATACATCATCCTTGAAGTATTTAACAAGGTCCTGGAAAAAATTCTCGGCACATGGGCGCACCTGGTACTCCCAGCTAGAATTGAGCTCTTCATTGGTCCACTCCTCCGGTTCAAGGAGCCAGCTGTCTAAATCGGTAGGCTTCAAGCGCAAATACCAATTGATGATCAAATCACATAATTGGCGGATGACGTCGGAGGTAAAGAACTGGGTCTTCAAAATCTGAATAGCATTGTTCACCTCGTCTTTATCATTTCTCTGCTTGAGAGTGACTGCTCCTTGCTTGTATACATAAGTGACCATCTTCTTCAAGATCAAAAAGCCCTTGAGGGCCAAAACCTCCCAAAAGTCGTTTTCCTCGCTGGAGTTGTATATGGCTTCGGCCTTATTCTGGAGCAAGGACATATATGTGGAGACGATTTCCTGAGAGCAGGGAATGAGAACAAAACTAGTGGGGTTGTTGGCAATGAGGTTCACGTAGAGCTTGCTGTAGGACTTGACATACTTTTCAAGCAAGTCTGAAGAGTACTTCTCATGCTCGGAGACCAAACCCTGCAAATGGGTAACGGATACCCTCATGAACTCGCAAATATCATGGTTTTTATGCGGCTGCTCAAATCCCTCGGGGATTATTCTTCGGATGTTTTTCAAGCACATGTAGCATATTTCCATTATAGTAAGATCAAAGGACGCAGTCCACATGTGGAAGAACTTGAGGTACATTTTGATCAATACAGGCAAAATCAAAGGTGCTTTTGTTTGAAAGGCGTGCCGAGCTCTTCCGATTCTGACCAGGGCCACCGACTTTACTGCCTGATTTAAAATCACCAATAGGTTATTGGCCGATACCAAATTACCTTTTTGAAACACAGCATCTTCCATGCTCTTGCTAATTTCTTCGAACAAATTGGGCCATTCCCCCGGGAAATCGAATCTCACCACCCGCGCAATGGCCTGAGCATTTTGAATGGACAACTGGCTGTTCTTGTCATCCACAAGGCTGAAAAGCCTGCTTCGAATTTGGCTCTTTTCTTCCTTACTGAGAGCATTGACCCTTGACGGTCTCCAGTATTTCTCCACTCCATTCTTGAACCCAATTACGGCTATCCACCGCACATTCAATGGGAGGTCTGCGTTGAGGTATACACTCTGTAGGATGTAGTGGAAGCCCGGCTCAGTTTCCCACCTGGTCAACTGGTACTCTGCTTCTTTCTGGGCGCCACCTCTGTTGGGATCCTCAAAGGCGGCTAAGACTTCCAATACTGAGTTTGTATCTAGCATGGTAGAGTCAGAGGCGTGTCTCAAAGTGGTCATCTCTAGAACCCGTGAGCGGGTGCTGTGTGCACACTCATGCGTGCGCACCTTCCAAGCAGCACTACAGCACTACAGCACTACAGCACTACAGGCCAGTCGAGGCACCGAAATGACTTCTATTAAAATTAACCTGTGGTTTAGGTTGTGCATTCAGCATCACTTCCATCTCTTAGCCTCGTCACCCTCTTTCCACTCCTTTTCCTCGTATCCCAATTCCTCCTTGACTCTTCTCACAACATCCTTTTCTCCCATATTTTTCCCCAGATTGTCGCTGATTTTGACTGATGGGTTGCCTGCAGCCTCTGCTAGCTTGATGACAATATTCAATGGCCGGGACTTTTCGCGCGCTCCTTGGTTCTTCTTAAAGTCATTGGTGAAAAAAGTACCTATGCCAAAACTGACCTTCATGCCATTCTCTTCTGCACAACGCTTGTACTTGAGACACTTATCAATGTCCAAAGAGTCCGAGAAACAAATGGTCTTGGAGAAATCAGCATAGCCTAAAGACTTGTAGTGGTTTGCTATCTTTTGTGTGTAGAGCTCGGGATCTCCGGAATCTTGCCTCACTCCTGTGTAGTAGTCCGTGTACGGCTTCTTAAAAACCTCAAGGTATGCATCCGTACCAAAGGTATCCGTTAATGCCAACCCACAATTTTCCGTGCCAAAAGTGTCCACCCATTTATCCATGGCCACTTTATTGGCTTCACGGTAGCTTTGAGTAATTGAGGCCACGCCCATGAAAAATTCGTGTGCAACAGTGCCAATTGGCGCCACTCCGTATTTTTTGGCCAACAATACATTCGATGTTCCCAAGAAGAGTTTCCCCTTCTCAGTAGTTTTTGCCTCTTCACAGATCGACCCCACCACTATATCTTGGGTTTTAAAAGATCTTCTTCTCCTTGTACCAAATTCACTGAAAGGACATTCATTGGTCAATAAAAGACGGGTCTTCTCCTTGGCCAATTCACATTGGCCCTCGTAATCCCATTCTGTATCGACAAACTTGAAATACGCTTCGGAAACCAAAGCTAATATGTGGATTTCATACGGTATTGTCTCATACCATTTTCCACTGATCTCCATGTAGAAGTCCTGCAATGTGGTTTCATCATTGAAATAGGTAATCTGCTCGCTAGGCTTTAATTGAAAGGTGGCCAATGAGTCCAAGAATTCAGTGGGCATCATGGGCAACGCTGTTCTCAAATATTCGATTTCCTCAGTTGTGTATTTTAATTGGCCCAACGCCAGGATTTGCTGTTTCACCCATGCAATAGCGTCTTTGTTGAGCACCATCAGAGCTGTTCTATTGGTGTATCTATATTTAACATTTACATCTTTGAAATGCTTATGGACTGCAGCTTGCATAGATATCTTGTATAAATCTGTGTCGAGGAACGACTTGATCGATGTGGTTTCCGTCATGGTATGTTGTCGTGGAGCAATGTAGAAGTGGTTTGTTATCGTGAGTCAGTCCATGCACTTTGTGTCACGTGACTGCAGCGACTTGGCTCACCATTTTGGCTTCTTGACGATAGCCCCAAAATGCCTCAAGAAAATTCATTATTGAAATTGATCTCTATTTCACTTTTCTATGAGTTGAGATTTCCGAGATTTTTCGAACTTCATATAAAAATATGCATGCACGATCTCAAACCCTTCTATATCGGGGAAAGTGGAGTCTACTGTAGATCACTTAGCTCCGCAAGCCTGGTTGTAGTGTCCTAGAAGCTTTTTCTTTCCCAAAATGACCCACAAGGCAAAAACAAACTTTGAAGATCTTTTCTCCAAAAAGAGGAAGGTGTAAAAATGTAACAAGATACCTCAATTTCAAAAAATCGGCNGGAAGGTGTAAAAATGTAACAAGATACCTCAATTTCAAAAAATCGGCAAAAAATAATGACTCCTGCGTGATTCGAACACGCGCATCTTACGATAACAGAACTTGAGTCTGCCGCCTTAGACCGCTCGGCCAAAGAGCCATTTTATTTAAAAGATAAAATCCATGGTTTAGCAAGTAAGCTAGTATCTACCATCGGCATGTATAAACTATTTTTCGACCGCTCATGATAAGCTCGTTGATGGTATATCAATATTTATAAAAGTGCTTTCGCATATATGAGTAGCTGCGCGGAATAGATTCCATTAGTGCGAGCTCTAAGTGGACAATGCCTTTGCATAGCGAACCCGTGAAAACAGTTAGTTCGCCTGAAAGGGGAAGTCTTGTGTTTTTTCTGTCGACATATCTTGTAAATATCGATCTTGCATCACTACATAGAACTCTCATATAATCGTTCCTGTAGAGATTTGTCAGGAGGAACAATGACCCACCATGGCTAGCATTTTCTCCTCTGTATGGGTGTCTATTTGACAGATATCAGGCCCTTCGGACTCGTAGCTGTGGACTAGCGTCCTTCCAGTCAATTTGCAAATTGATTTTCACTTTAGACTTTCCAGTGGATCAAAGTTGATCTATTTCGTCAACCGTCTCACTTTTTTGACGAACTCTGTGATTGCTTGTTTAAGCGATGTGAAAAAGAGTTCTGATTGGCATGGCCCAAAATGGGCATGTTGAATTGTATCCCGCATTAGTGGTTTCAAACTTTCCATGTAAGTTTCAATTTCTCCCTGATGGCTCAAGAATGTTTTGTCAGCGAGTTTGGGTTGTTTCCCGAATTGAAATTGCCAAATCGTACTTTTGAAGACTAACTGTTAGCACGGGCACAAGGCATTGTTATATGGTATTTGAGGCAGAGCTCAGGATTTTTACCTCCTTCACGAAGCATATATCATGGTACTGAACGATAAATTGCCTTAGTCGTTAGCATCTCTCCGGTTTTTGGTCCACTTGAAAATTCGGATACTTTCATTTTAAGAACCTCAATGCACTCGGAAATGCTGAAATGGTGCTGGAGGACAGTTGTGGAGACCGCCTACACTTTCTTCGTATCAGTATAATTTAGAGCTTGAATCCTATGGGAGAACGCAGCTAATTTCAACCAATTTTCTTTTCAGTTCAAGTTTTGGCACATTTGTCAATTGCCAGTTCGATAAGGATTGAGGGAAGTACCGGTCCCTGGCGTCCGGATGCTGGTGGCAGACAAATCATGTTGGCTATTGTAGGCCTTAAACTCGGTCGGTTGATTTTCCAGCGAGATTCTTTCGGTTATTGCATGTCGTTCATCTCGTTACAATAGCAAACAATCTCGACCCGGTATTGGGCTAGATCCATCTGTCTAAGCGTGAGAAGACCGAGCACATTTTCGCTCGAACTCTAGATTCCCGAAGTAAAAAAGGAGTAGAGTTAGCGTATGAGTTAGCGGGAAAAGCCATGGTTGTGTATCCATATCAGGCTTTGCTATCAACCGTTAGACTCGAGCATGTTCTGGATGGTATGGCTCACAAGGCTCCATATCTAATGTACTCATTCGATACATTTGTATGATATAGAGGGGTGCTCGAGGATTGTCTGGCCTGGCTTTATATGCTTGCCAGATACGGGTAACCCCTAGAGGGTATATTCAATCTGCCGACATTATGCATGTAGCACTCGCATTGTCTCACATTGGCGTGGAGTTTCACATCGGTTTTAAGTTTCAAATTGGAAGCTCACATGTGCGTCTTCATTGGAAGTGTTTGATCTCATGTGCCTTGGTTTCAAGTGACCCTAGCTATCAATACTGACCTTGGAATTGAATTTGCCTGACATATGATCTTAATCACCACCTTTATACACCAAAAAATTAAGTAACTGGGTTTTCACTCTAGTGAGTGAGCTACCCCAGATCTCAAAAAAAGACCTTGGATCTCAAAAAATGAAAAAATAATGACTCCTGCGTGATTCGAACACGCGCATCTTACGATAACAGAACTTGAGTCTGCCGCCTTAGACCGCTCGGCCAAAGAGCCATATTTTGAAGGAAAACTTCTGTGGTTTAACAGGTCAAAAGTGTGGAAAAAGATGTATGCTCAGAAGTTTCAAATAAAGGCAAGGAACAAAGCTTGTTTTTTTACGTGATCTCATTGTTTGAGAAACTTTAAATTTTGACACCCCATTGTAGGGGGTGCTGATACATCGATCCACGTGCAAATTAATGGGTTTGATGAAGCCAGTGAAGGAAATGAAGCCAGAAGCACATCCCTAAAAGTCCTGATAAAAATTGAACATAATTAGGGACTGCGTGAAAAAAATGACTGGTATCACGTGACATCACATGCTCACACGTTCCAAATAGGATAGACAGCACACACGTTCCGTACTATGTTTCTGTATAGTCCTGAGCCCAGAAAGGCTCACTTTCAGAAATTTATCAAATATTTTCCAAGCATAACTCCAAAAGGCACAACCTTACCTCTTTCGTGACTACTAATGATAGGGCGCGAAAGTCGGTAGACTCGCTTGGTGTCAGGGGTATATCCTCGAAATGATCAACCAGAGGGTCTAATTTTTTAGGTGGGGAGCTCCGTAAATACTTTCAAGTTTACCTGGACGCAAAATTTCTTATAATAAGTCCGCGCCAGGCCCACGCCCATGAAGAGTGGGGGAAGGGGCACGATGTTTCAGAAACTTCCGCGCGCGTACATTGCTGACTTCGTAGAATTTAACCGAGTAGCGTGAGGGGATGTCAGTAGGCATTGAAGAACCGCCAAGAATAATTGTCCAGTCTCTCTTTGGCTTTCATGGAAGCCCACTTACATGGGTTTTCAATCGGATTAGGTCTGTGATTTCGTGGTTGCTCATAATATATTTTGAAACACATCTGTTTCGAGTCCCGCGTTGAGCAGCATAGCCGATTTATGCAGATTGCATATCAATTTCGCGTCGAGCATTTCCTAGTTACAGCACGATCCATTGGGTCTTTGGATATTTAGGGACGAGATCCAAATGTAAGTGTATCGACTCTCTTAAAAAGCTCATGATGTGCGACAGAAGAAGAAGCCTGAGCTTTACCCCGTCTTCGTACCCCTCTTCCCCAATCTTTAAGAATAAGCATGACATGCAGGTCGAAATGCGGCGTACTGTTTTGGACTCCACGCGACTCGTATCTTCTGTCTCAAGTCGCCAATTTTCCCTGGATTCATTTTTCTTCCACCTCCAATAGCATCTAGCCATGAAGAAGCACACCAAGACCCAATCTTCCTACGTATGTTCTCTATAATACCGCATGTCGGTGCAGCTCCTATCCAATTCCTACTAACCTCCTAGGCGTTTGACAACACTGCTACCACCATGGCAGCATCTCAGATGCGTAATGCTTTGAACAACTTAGCTGATACTGTTGAAGACAACGAACAGCAGCAGCGGTTTGAGAACGAGATGGACTCGTTCTTCGCTTTGTTCAGAAGATATGTTTCTGACAAGGCCTCGGGCTCCAATTTGGAGTGGGACAAGATCAAGTCTCCTTCACCAAGCGAGGTTGTGGAGTACTCCAAGCTCCCAGAAGCCTCCGAAAAGGAGATCGAGAACTTGTCCAAGTTGGCTGTCTTGAAGTTGAACGGTGGTTTGGGTACTTCCATGGGATGTGTGGGCCCTAAGTCCGTCATTGAGGTCAGAGACGGCAACACTTTCTTGGACTTGTCCGTGAGACAAATCGAGCATTTGAACAGAAAGTACGACACTGATGTTCCTCTTCTCTTGATGAACTCGTTCAACACTGACGCTGACACAGCCAAGATCATCAAGAAGTACTCGGGTCACAGAATTCGCGTCAGAACTTTCAACCAATCGCGGTTCCCTAGAATTTTCAAAGACTCCATGTTGCCTGTCCCTGAAAGTTTCGATGACGATTTGGAGACCTGGTACCCACCAGGACATGGTGACTTGTTCGAGAGTTTGATCTCTTCGGGTGAGTTGGACTCCTTGTTGGCCCAGGGCAGAGAAATCTTGTTCGTCTCCAACGGTGACAACTTGGGTGCTACTGTTGACACTAAGGTCTTGAACCACATGATAGAAACTGGTGCTGAATATGTCATGGAGTTGACCGACAAGACCAGGGCTGATGTTAAAGGTGGTACCTTGATCAACTACGATGGTCAGGTGAGATTATTGGAGATTGCTCAGGTTCCTAAGGAACATGTCGAGGAGTTCAAGAGTATCAAGAAGTTCAAGTACTTCAACACCAACAACTTGTGGATCAACTTGAGAGCCGTCAAGAGATTGGTCGAGTCCAACGCCATTGAGTCTGAGATCATTCCAAACAGCAAGACTATTTCCAAGGGGTCTTCTGACATCAATGTCATCCAATTAGAAACTGCCGTTGGTGCTGCCATCAGACACTTCGAAGGTGCTCACGGTGTGAACGTTCCAAGATCTAGATTCTTGCCCGTCAAGACATGTTCTGATTTGCTTTTAGTCAAGTCTGACTTGTTCTACCTCGAGCACGGAGCCTTGAAATTGGATCCAACCAGAGACGGTTTCCCCAACCCCTTGATCAAGTTGGGCTCTCACTTCAAGAAAGTAAACGATTTCCAAAAGAGACTTCCTCACATGCCCAAGATCTTGGAATTAGATCACTTGACCATCACTGGTAACGTCAAATTGGGTAGAAGCGTGACCTTGAAGGGAACTGTGATCATTGTTGTCAATGACAATGAGTCTATTGAAATTCCAAATGGCTCCATCTTAGAAAACGTCGTCGTTACTGGAAACTTGCGTATCTTGGAACACTAGGTTTCAAGCCACCAGGTTGAAAAATATATAAACAGATTGAATTTTTTGTTAACGTCTATGTAAATGTATTCGGTCCTCCGTAAATCATGCGTATTTCTAAACATTGTCAAAGTCTTTACGTCTTCAAGCCATTTTAAATGGTACTACTGGAGTCATGTACGTGCTATTACTACTCGCAACTATGGTTGCATTCTGTACACTATAGTGCACACAACTATGGCATACACTAAGATCAATGTTATGGCTAGATTGTATTATGATGGCTAAATTAGGGTTGAATATTCCAGACTTAATGGTGACATGACGGATTATGGCAAACTTTTTTCGAGCAAAATTTTGTATAGTATATGGTTTTCTCAATATAGTGCACCAGCTCACTATTTTTCAACTGTTTTTAAATTTCGCATCTTAAGTGAAAAATATGAATATCGTACAAACCTACTCCAAAAATCAGAATCTCATTTTACAGTCTTAAAAATATCATAAAACGCTTTCGTATACCGTAAAGGTGATTGGGAACTTTATCAAAACCAAATCTTGATTATGGTATTCATCATATATGCGAAGACGAAACCAACTCCGCATGTGCTCTTCCCCCAACCGTACTCCAGACGCGAAACCTCGGGCCGCATGCGTACTCCACATTTCGCATCGTTATATATGAAGCCTCCACCGCAGCCAAAAAAATAGATTTCATCATGAAGTCTTTGGAACAGATTTGCACAAAGTACACCCAGAAGGAGGGAGGAACTATCAATGCTGTGGTGGCAGGATACACCGATGCCCAAGAAACCAAATTCATCACTGCAAAAGGTTACAAGAATCTCGAGACTAGAGATCCAGCAACCACTGATTCCATGGTGTGTCTTTTCAGCTGCACCAAGTCCATGACTGCTATGGCCATTCTTATTTTGAGGGAAAGAGGCTTGGTGGATTTGGATGTGCCAGCCAAAAAATACCTACCAATATTAGGCGAATTCGGCATTATTGACGAAGAGGATCATGTGGATGAAGATACAGGGAAGTTGTTGCGTCCTCCAAGAAAACCCCAAAACGAAGTCACAATCAAAAACCTCCTCTTGCACAACTCAGGTTTTGCTTATATCTTCACAAACAGCAATTATCTCAATATCATGACCAAGAGAGGTGTACACGCAGGTGCCCCGCTGCGGGAGCTCTTTACCCCAGATATTATGCCTCTTACTTTTGAGCCTGGCACCTCATGGAACTATGGTCATGGATCCGACTGGTGTGGGCTAATAGTGGAGGTCGTATCGGGAATGAAGCTATCGGAATTCCTTCACAAGAATGTATTCCTGAAATCTGGTATGACCTCTTGTACTTTCGAAATGAGCGACCCCAAATCCTTGATTCAATTGTACAGCCGGAAAGGAGAGGAATTGAAGCCAATGAAACGGGCTCCTGTGCTCCATAAGTCACAAGTTGATATGGGAGGCCAAGGGTGCTTTGGGACTGTCGCAGATTACTTGCGATTCATGAGAATATGGCTCAACTACGGTACCAGCCCAGACACTGGGTGCAAAATTCTAAATGAGGAGTCGGTTCGATTTGCTATTAAGAACCACCTTCCCAAGGATCAAAAGATGACTTTTTACATGCCATCTGCCGACATTGACGATGGCTACAGCTTGACTGGTTGTGCTTATAATACTGCGAAAGCCGACACCGGAAGGCCTGCAGGCTCCTTGTACTGGTCCGGTTTGGCGAATTTGTTTTTCTGGATTGACTTTGAAAATGGAATTGCTGGCTTTTGGGGCTGCCAGATTCTTCCATTTCTAGACGAATCGTGCGTGGAAGGTTTCACTGAATTCGAGACTGAGGTATACTCCATCATCGGCTCACTGCAACCTCATCTTTGATGTTAGTATTTGAATTAAATAAGCGGGTTGAAGGTGCCCTAAAATCAATCTTCTTAGACTCAGTGCAATATTCTTGTTTTAGGTGTTTTAAAGATTGGATGTTAGATCCATCATGTACAACGCCTGCATATAACGAATAAAGGCTCGACTATAGGATAAGCCGTCCTTCAATTTTAGCTGAAACGACGACACCAGTCTTAGCTCTGGAAGTATTTAGCTCTTTTGGATTATTGCTCGGAAAAAAAATCAGCGAATACATCGTATTACAACTATACACTACTTAAGTTATGGTACAGAAATCTTCTGCGAATCTCATTTGAGAAGATGAAGTCATTGAAAATATGGATTTCTCCAAGGGCTGCATGATTGTTATTGAATTTCAGATTTAGCGCATTTAAAATGACATAAAAATCTGTAACGATTTTCTTTCAACAAAAGGCTCTTTGGCCGAGCGGTCTAAGGCGGCAGACTCAAGTTCTGTTATCGTAAGATGCGCGTGTTCGAATCACGCAGGAGTCATTATTTTTTCATTTTTTGAGATCGAAAGTCTTTTTTTTTGAGATCTAAGGTAGTTCACTCACTGAACTCGAGCTGACCGTTTAATTTTTATTTTATCACGATAGGGATAGTGAGCAATGGGCGTATACATAGGCCTGGCTAGAAACTTTTTGAGCACTTGGCAAGAAAGGGAAATCTAACTACTACTTCGGCATGGGTTCATGCGGCCCTGCACGCGGGGCAAATCTTCATTATACCATTTCCTTTTATCTTGCGGTTTAGTACCCATGTTGAATTTTGTTAGAGATTTTGCTTTACATGATATAAAATCATTTATACCCGAATAGTTTTGTCACGAATATAATCCACAGACAGATATACAAGCTCCTCGATCTTCAGCACATGGAACTAACGCATACATATAATGATGGGATTCATCTGCTTCTAACATTTTAAATGAACCCAGACATAATTAGAAGCACATAAGTAAATCTATCACAAAAGGCACACATAATTAAAAATATTCAATCAAACAACACATAATCTGATACACAAACTATAAGATTATAGTTTCACACAACATACTCCAAATGGCTCACTTGGTCAGAACAGTCGACATTTTGGAGTCTAAAGATAGAGACCAAGTATAATTCGAAGAAGTATTGTTTATGTTAGAGACTAAAAGAGTAAACGATTCTATATTAAAAGATGATGTGAGAGTTATCTAGCCTTTGCAGAGTGATTATTTGTAAATATTGAATGGGCTGATATGTATGGAACATTTCGCATGCCAAATTACTTAAATACTGGACGGGTAAGTATTGAGTAATAACCCCTATTTCAGTACTCTTTTTAAGCCGGAGTTGTAGTAAAGTCGTAAGTCGGACCACTCTAAAGGGGTAGGTTAAGCATAGAATTGCTTCTAGCAACTTTGGCCGTGTGTCACCTTATTAATTGAACTATCTCTTTTCATCTACTATTACTAGTTGGGTCAGTTTTCGACTCCAGACTTTAGGATCGAGTATAGGGTGTAGTGCAGGAGTACTATGGATGTATTAGTGCTATACACATGAATTGTTGAAGCAAATGTCATGGGAACATGCAGGTGAAGGTAGTAGACACTAGACACTAGAGAAGTGTAACCATTTTTTCTTGCAGTAACAAAAATACAACAATAGTAACAAGGCTAGAATAACCTTCTGTGCATATCTCAATGTCACCTGCAGCCAAATGCTCAAGACTGGATCTATAAGTAGAGACGGACTTCACGTGTGGGGTTTACCCACTTCAGTTCAAATATCTAACAGGATAAACTGCAGTATCAACTGAAACCCTGAACCTACCCAATCAAAATCCGGATTGAACTCTCACATTTGGTTAACTCGTGCCTTAGGGTCTTGGTGACTTTTCTCCACATTTGCCCCGATAGTAACATGAATTTGCTTTCCTCTGGCGACTACGTTGAAAGTATGAAAGATCATCTCTATCAGATACCGGAGGGGTCAATGACCACTGAAGCACAACTACCAGCTTCACTGAACAATTATACTTTGTTGGTTGAAAAGGCACTTTGCCGCCTCATGAGCCTCCGGCAAGGTTCGAAATCCATCAAGGCACACATTACGGCCTTCGACACGACTCGGAAGCACATTCCGTCTACAGCTATCTCGGAGGAGGTACTTAGAATCATTCTACTTCGAAGTCTTAACTTCAAGTATTCTATCGAAGCTCTTAAATTTGGTCCACTGACGTTCCATCAATTAGAGGAGTATCTCAGGCGGCTCGGAAAGATTAGTGTTATCGACTCCGACTCGAGGCAGACTAACTATGGGTCAGGTGCCGACGCAAGAGAGCTCAACTCTGCCTTCACTACCAATAAACTGAGACTGCATCAGCAATCAACCGTTGATTTTAGCACGTGGACCAAGAAAGAAATTTACTCCTGGAACCAGAAAGTAGTCGTTCACTGCTTTTGCTACTTTTGCAAACGGCACGGCCATATGCAGCAGAATTGTAGAGTCCGACGTCGTGCTCTTGAAGAGTCTGCCCAAGCCAATCAACTCAAATCGCCTGAGACAATTATCGGGTGAGACTGGGTGGGCTGTTCGGCAACTGTTCTAGACAGTCACCACTTATAGTGTTCCATTCTGCAAAATACCCTTAATACACGCCCCAAGAACTACTTTAAAGTAAGCCAGCATGAGAAGACCTTATTCTCAACCGGATTGACTGTATCCACCAATATCTCCTCGATAGAGAGTCTTTAATTTTTGCTACTGTTTCTTATTCACAAAAAGTTTAATTTCAACAAAATGGCTCTTTGGCCGAGCGGTCTAAGGCGGCAGACTCAAGTTCTGTTATCGTAAGATGCGCGTGTTCGAATCACGCAGGAGTCATTATTTTTTTCGAGATCCCTTGGGTCGCGAAAACTACTTTTTTGTGAAAATTAGATCTGCATGGTGTCGAATGAAAGCAATAGATTTTTTTTGGAGATAATGTGAACTTTCAATGTGTGAAATATAGAACGCCAATTGCAGATCTTTAATAAGGTTTCAGACCATGCTACAGTCACTAATGAAACCGGCATAAAAATCGGACAAAGATGGAATGTGAACCACTAAATAATGCTAATTTCTTTTTTTCACGAAGTGTTACAGTGGCCGAGTGGTTAAGGCGACACCCTGCTATTAGCAGCCCAGGTGTTGCGCATTGCGTGCGCAGGTTCGAATCCTGTCTGTGACGATATTTTTTTCTCTTCAAAAGTATTTTTTTTTGGCTTAAGATAACTACTAACGTTAAAGGTAAATAAGACGGCAGTGAACTCGTTACTAATTCAAATTCAATACGAACTGTGAGGAACAATCTAAAAAACCATGAGCACCTTAGGGATGGTTTCGAATATCAGATAGCCCAATTGGCCATAAAAACCTTAGCCAAATATACTTCTATGTACCATTATTCTTCGTTGGTTTCATGATATCGAAGTCGAAGCCAGGGGCCACTTTTCTCAGCAGATCAGACAACCATTTGGAATATAGCGCAACATGTTCATTGCTTCGATCTTCGTTTAAATACTCAGCCTTCATCTGCTCCAAATCGCCCTTGATTGAATCGAGAGTTTCTTGAGAGGCATGGATCTTCGGAGGCACCACTGATTTGGGTAGGGTAGGTAGCAATCTTCCGTAGTTTGTACTAAGGGTGATTGGTTTGGGAGGTTGATAGGCCACGTTCCTTATTAGCGGCACTTGCTGGAGAATAGGATCGGCTGAGGTTAGTATTGAGACTAAATGGTGATGGCAGTGAAGTTCATACGTTTACTAGTGTCGTCCATTGTGTGATAATCGTAGGGTGTAACCTTGTGGAGGAATGCTTATATCTGCACGTAATGCTTGAGTGCGTGGAAAACACCGCGACCGGTACCCAGTGAGTTCCATGTTGCTAGGCCAAACCATTGACTAACAGTGGGCCGTGTTCAAGTGGACTAATTTAATATCAATTTCAAGATATGTGAAATATTAAATGTCTCCAACTCATGTCACTGCAAAAATCTCTTATACTTTATTTCCATTCATACTTTAAATTTCTGTTCAGGTGGGAGAAGTGTGGAACTAATTTCCATGTTGTCGCGGATATCGTTTATTAGTCTTTTATTATACATGCATTCATCAGTTGTCCTTGTAGTGGCGAATCAAGATGTATGCGTTTTCTTGCTTCAAGTTGGACAAGGATCTGTAGCCACCCTCCAAGCGCATCAACAAACCACCAAAGGATATGTAGACGGCCATCTTGTCATTGTTTGAGCTCTCCTCGAACTTGTACACAGTGCCGTACATGACGTAATCGTAGTCATCAGCCAAGGATCTCTCGCCCCTCTTGGGAGGTCTCCAGGAGCCATTGGAAGTCACCATGGAGCTGTCATTGCCCAAGGAAGATGCCAAGGTGATTGTCAATGAGTCGGAGTCCTTCACTGGGAACAACTCACTGTTTATATCTAAGGTGATTTTGATGTCTTGCGAGGTGGACGACTGACCTTCTATGCGGCTGACCTTGTTGTATCTCGCCTGGTCGACCGACTCGACCACGAACATATCTTCGAATAAAACGCCGGACATGGTTGGTGCTTTGGAGTGGAGAGTGGAGTTTGAGATGTGATAGGGAAAAAAAAGACTTCGGCTGCGAGCATCACGTGCTCACTCACGTGCTCACTCACGTTCCTGCTTCACGTTGAGGGAGAGCCCAAGCTGCGCAATGGAGGCTTTCGGTTAGACTTTCGCAGTGCGCACCGAACAAGCCTGAATCAAAATACATCAAGCTCTTCACTAAGAACAGACTAAGAATAGCACTTCACTCCAGCATGGATAAACCGGGGCCCGTTCAACCGGCCAGAAAATATAAGAGCATCATACTATTAGCCTTTGTGCTTCTTGCTTTGGGTGGCTTCTCCATGTCGCGTCATTGCGGTATGGGCTTTGCTTTACTGCGTCTGGAACCTCAGCCGGAAGTGAATGTGGCCAGTTTACTTGATCAAAAGAGAAACAGGGTATTGGAGGCTGCCGATTTGGAGCTGTTCAAAAATGAGTTGGACAACTTTGAAGAAATTGAAACGAGAGACGACAAAGACGATAAGGACGGGAATAAGAAAAAGAAGAAGAAGAAGTCAATTCTAGATGAGACTTACATGAGAATCTTGATTGGAATCGGTGTTTTCGCTGTGTTCAACATCGCTGCTATTACCATTCATCATATTGTCCAAAAGTTGAGCACGAACGTTCATCAATACCGGGAGATTGAACACGTGTACTCGCCGTTTTAGCTCCAGCAAATAGCAGAAGGAGGAGGACTTGAATATAAATGTTGAAGTTGATTGTTGAATGTTGAATATGATTGTTGATATGTTTGTTGAAAATGTTTGTTGAATATGAAGGTTTAGATGATGGAAAGCTTACGGACTATTTGCGGCACAGTAAGCTTAACTAATGTGGTAGCCCTGGCAGCGAGGCAGCGAGACAAGCAGCGAGGAAGTATCCTTGAGAAAATAGAGTCGAGGAAGTATCCCCGAGAAATTAGGGCCGAGGATTAGGGCCGAGGATTAGGGCCGAAGTAAAAGTGACAGTCGAGGGCAGTTGGTTTGGTTTTATGTGTTGTGTAGATGTTAAATATATTATTATGCATGTTTGTTTATGTCCTGTAAGCTTATCATCAGGAGACGAAAAAAGATTCCATGATAAGAAAAGCGGGACCAAAAAAGGTTTTTAAAATAACCAACCAATAAGGAACTGAAACAAAAAAATTGGAACAAAGCTGAAACAAAATTAAAACAAATATGAAACACACATGAAACTCGTATTTCTACTTTCCTTTATCCTTCCTCTTGACAGGCCCTCATCTATCCCGAAGCAGGGTAACGCATTGTGCATTATCGCGCACGAACTGTCGGGTCGCACCGAGATAAATTCTCACTTATCTACATCCACCTCCCCGCAACCTTGTTTCAGCCTCTGTTTTTTTTTAATTCAAAACTACTCGCTTACACGCAATGGTGGAAGTCTCACGCGGAAGAAAAGTGCTTCAGGTGTCATGCTCCATCGCTTGGTGTTTATTGGCAGCAGGACCTGTGTTTGGTTTTGCAGCAATCAAACCCGTCTTGATCAGAGAAGGAATTTATCTGGACAGATGTAATGTCAGTGCCGCCAAAAACCCCTATAAACCCTGTGATGAGCAGGATTTGGCACTCAATTTCTTGTTTACCGTGGCGTGTATGGTGACCAATATTTCGGCCTTGCCTGTGGGATCCCTCTTGGACTCGCATGGTCCTAAGGTGACTGGAATCCTTGGCTCAATCATCATTCTTGCAGGTTCTGCTATGCTTTCGCTGGCCAAGCATATCACGCTTTTGGACGGGTACTTATATGGGTACACATTGCTTGCTTTGGGCGGACCATTTGTGTTCATTTCGTGCTTCCAATTGGCGAACAGTTTCCCCAAGAACTCGGGTCTTATCTTGGCCTTGTTGACCGGAGCATTTGACTCGTCGTCTGCTTTGTTTTTGATCTACAGACTTATTTATACCAACTGGTTCAGCCTTTCTGTGTCGTCGTTTTTCTTCTACTATATGGCAGTGCCCGTGTTTATTTTCATTTGCCAGGCCACAATCATGCCTCGGGACTCATACAAGACCGTTGGAACTTTGGCAAGAATCGCAGAAACCGCTATCGACGAGACTGGAAAACCTTTGAACAAGGACTTGCTCCTCGAAGTTGATAGAGATACTTCAGAAAGTGGTGTGGCCACAGTACAGCCTAATATGAACGAGCACACGTCGTTGCTCATGAGAAGTGCATCTTTCTCGTCTTTCAATGCTACAAGAAGAGACTCTTTGCTAGCTTTCAGAAGAGATTCGACGATCTCGAGGGCCTCCAAGAACTCCATCAAGTCTGTTTATGAGCGTCAGGCCGAAGACAAGTTATACGAATCCACCGGTGGTGTTTTCGGGGTCATGCACGGCTATTCAATTATCGAACAATTGAAGTCGCCGTGGTTCCTTTTGATGACTGCCTTCACCACCATTCAAATGCTCCGGATCAACTTTTTTGTGGCCACCATTAAGTCCCAGGAGGAGTTTTTGTACGGAAGCGAAAAGTTGGCCGTGCAAATCAACCAGTTCTTTGACTTGGCGCTTCCTCTCGGAGGGTTGTGTGCCATTCCTTTTATTGGTGCCTTGTTGGATAACTTGACTACTTTACACGTGTTGGTGCTTTTGTCTGTTATCTCAGTGACCGCGGGCGTGTGTGGGTGCTTATCGTTTCTTCCTGCTACTTATTTGGGGATCATACTTATGGTTCTTTATAGACCTTTCTACTATACAGCCGTGTCCGATTTCTGCGCCAAAGTGTTTGGTTTCGAAACCTTTGGCACCATCTATGGCACAATCATCTGTTTCTCGGGCGTCTGCAACATCTTGCAACAGTTGATGGACAAGGTCACGCACTCCTATTTCCACGGAAACCCCACGCCGATCAACACAATTTTGACTTCGCTCACGGTGATCTTTGGTGGGCTCATTCTCGGCTACGTGAGATCGCAAGAGAAGGCCATGAAAAGAAACAATCTTGAATTGGAAGCTCAAGAAGCAACCATCCGCTCGATTCCTAGATAAGGATCATAGAAAAACTAACATTCAAAGACGAATCAATATAGATATAATTCCGTTGCACGAACTTCTTTCTTTCTCTCAACCTTTCTTCAGTCTCTCTTTCTTCTCTTCAGCCTCTCCTTCTTGAGTTGTTCGCTCACAAGGTCTGGGTCCAACGCAGTTAATTCTGGAAGAAGAGTCAAGGCAGGTAAGGTTTCTTCCGCTTTACAGTTCTCCAGAGCCACAACTTCCAGACACAAGTTGGAGCATATATTCTCCACAAGAGCTGGGTCTTTCTGAGGCAAAGCCTCTAGAACTGGGTTATTCATAAGCGAGGTATATAAGGATTAGTAGATATCCGAATCAGTTGACCTGTTTGTTAGCTGCCTTCTTGGCTGCCTTCTTAGCCGCGTCCTTTTGCTGCTTTTCAACCTGTCTTCTGGATCCCTTGATAAGTTCCAAATGTCCCACTCTGCTAGCAATCAACTTCTCAGTTCCATTCAGCTTGCCCACCGACTGCACAAGGTCGTAGTTTTTTTTAAGAGCAGCCTTTTTTGGTTTGATGATGAGAGGGGCAGCTGCTCTAAGGTTGCTCTGCTTTTTAGTGACTCTGCCTTTGGCTTTGGACTTGAGTTTCAAGTTACCTTGGGCCATAGTAAGAAGAGATGAGGTTGAGAAAAATGCGATCCCCGCCAAGTGAAGAGCCTAGTGCAGTCTCAAGAGGTCAATGGACTGCACATCTATAGAGGAAGACAGAAGGAAGACACAACAGCAACATAAAAAGAATTATGAAACACGGGAAACAAACACAAACACAACCTGAAACACGAACACAAACACAAAACAGAAATTATATAAACCCATGGATGGAAGCCTCTAGCCTCTAGCCTCTAGCCTCTAGCCTGGACCGAGTGCAGTGCGACTCATCTCTGGGGCCTGTGTGACTCTGCCGCACGCCAATTAATTTTTTATTTAATTTCTACAGATCCTCTCTTCGATCTTCGGAACACCTTTCGCTTCAGCAAACAGCACCGCGTTTCTTAACTCCCGGGTTACTGAATCTACTACTTGAATCTGTACCCGTTTGTTTTCAAAATGAGTGACACTTTTCTCATTTTACCTGGGCCCAGCGCCTTGTCTCAGTTTAGAGTCAAGAACTTTGTCATTGACTTGGAGAAAAAGCTCAACCTGTCGGACATCATTGTGGACATCAATTCCTCCTACACCCACTATGTGTCGTTGAAAAAGCCATTGTCTGCTTCTCAACACAAGTTGTTGGAGATCTTGTTGACTTATGACTCGCCTGTGGACGTGTCTGTTGACGCCAACAAGAGGTTCCAGGAGCTCTCGGCCATTTCGGGCGATTCCGACGCTGCCGCCACGGAATTGTCTGGCTTGCTGTCCTCCGACTCGGTCTTGGTCAGAATCTTGCCTAGACCTGGTACTATTTCGCCTTGGTCTTCTAAGGCCACTGATATCGCCAACATTTGCGGCTTGGGTGAGTACATCGAGAGAATCGAGAGAGGAATGACGCTCTTGGTCACCGGAGCTTCCGGCTCCCAGATCAACAAGGTCTTCTCCGAAAAAGCTGCAGCTTTGTTGTCTACGGTATTCGACAGAATGACCCAGAACTTGTACTTGAACGAGAACGCTCCAAAGTACAACGACTTGTTCTCCCATGACTCTCCCAAACCCCTTGTGGAAGTCGACATTTCCGGAGACAAGTTGGTACAGGCAAACAAAGACCTAGGCCTAGCTTTGGACGAAGGTGAGATCAACTACTTGATCAATGCTTTCAACACCGTGATCGGCAGAAAGCCCACCGACGTCGAGCTTTTCATGTTTGCTCAAGTGAACTCCGAGCATTGTAGACACAAGATCTTCAATGCCGACTGGACTATTGATGGTGTGAAGAAAGACATGAGTTTGTTCAAAATGATCAGAAACACCCACGCCAAGAACCCTCAACACACCGTGTCAGCTTACTCCGACAATGCTGCCGTGTTTGAAGGCCCAATGGGCTACTTGTTCACTCCAGACTTCAAGACCAAGGAATGGAAGTCCATCCAAGAGAATGTCTTCACTTTGGTCAAGGTCGAAACCCACAATCACCCTACCGCCGTGTCTCCTTTCGCCGGAGCTGCTACGGGATCTGGTGGTGAGATCAGAGATGAGGGAGCCGTAGGCCGTGGATCAAAGTCGAAAGCAGGCTTGTCTGGATTCTCTGTCTCAGACTTGATCATCCCTACTTTGCCTCAGCCATGGGAGAAGGATGTTGGAAAGCCTGACCACATTGCCTCTCCATTGGACATCATGATCGAGGCCCCTATTGGTTCGGCTGCTTTCAATAACGAGTTCGGAAGACCTGCTATTAATGGATACTTCAGAACTCTCACTACCGAGGTGGAGAACTCCAAGGGTGAGACTGAGATCAGAGGCTTCCACAAGCCAATCATGTTGGCTGGAGGTATGGGTGCCATTAGACCAGACTTGGCTTTGAAGGACACCAAAATCACCCCCGGATCCCATCTCATTGTTCTTGGTGGCCAATGTATGTTGATTGGACTCGGTGGAGGTGCTGCTTCTTCCGTTTCGTCGGGTGTGGGTTCTGCTGAGTTGGACTTTGCTTCCGTCCAAAGAGGAAACCCCGAGATTCAAAGAAGAGCTCAACAGGTCATTGACTCGTGTGTTTCGCTCGGTAAGATTGGAAACCCAATCCAGTCCATTCATGATGTGGGTGCTGGAGGTTTGTCTAATGCTCTTCCTGAATTAGTCCACGATAACGACTTGGGTGCCAAGTTTGAGTTGAGATCTATTCTTTCTTTGGAACCGGGCATGTCTCCTATGGAGATCTGGTGTAATGAGTCTCAAGAAAGATACGTTCTTGGTGTTGCACCCGAAAACCTTGAGTTGTTTCAGGGCATTTGCGAGAGAGAAAGAGCTCCATTCGCTGTTGTTGGTGAGGCCACCAAGGAATTGCGCTTGGTGTTGACAGACTCTTTGTTGAACACCACACCAATTGACTTGGACATGTCTGTTTTGTTTGGCAAGCCCCCCAAGATGTCCAAGGTGGCTACCACTGAGAACTTGAGATTAAAGCCTTTCGTTACTGAAAACTTGGACATCCAAGAGTCCGTCGAGCGGGTCTTGCAGCTCCCATCTGTTGGTTCCAAGAACTTCTTAATCACTATTGGTGATAGATTTGTCACCGGCTTGGTGGACCGTGATCAGATGGTGGGGCCATGGCAAGTCCCAGTGGCTGATGTCGGTGTTACTGCTACATCTTTGGGTGACACTTTGTTGTCTACCGGAGAAGCCATGGCCATGGGTGAAAAACCCACCTTGGCCTTGATTTCTGCTTCTGCTTCCGCCAAGATGTGTGTTGCTGAGTCTTTGCTCAATGTGTTTGCTGCCGACATTCCTGCCATCGACAAGATCAAGTTGTCTGCTAACTGGATGTCTGCTGCATCTCACGATGGAGAGGGTGCCAAGTTGTACGAGGCCGTGCAAGCTATTGGTATGGACTTGTGCCCAGACTTGGGCGTTGCTATTCCTGTTGGTAAGGACTCCATGTCATTGAAAATGAAATGGGATGACAAGGAAGTGACTGCACCATTGTCTTTGTGTATTACGGCCTTTGCTCCTGTATCCAACACTTCTAAGACATGGACGCCACAATTGAAGAAGCTCAACGAAGATACCGTTTTGGTTCTTGTGGACTTGGCTGCCGATGTCAAGAAATCCTTGGGTGGTTCTGCCTTGGCCCAAGTCTACAAGCAAGTTGGCGACTCTGCTCCAGATGTGCACTCACATGAGCTTTTCAAGAACTTCTTGCAAACGTTGATTGTCTTGCATAACCAGTTTGATGTGTTGGCCTACCACGACAGATCTGAGGGTGGTTTGTTCACCACTGTTGCAGAGATGGCTTTCGCCGGAAGATGCGGTGTGGATTTGAGCGTCCAGTCTCAAGAAGATGCCTTGACTGAGTTGTTCAACGAGGAGCTTGGTGCTGTTTTCCAGATCAAGTCCGGTGATCTCGAGAGTTTCGTGAAGCATTTTGCCGCAAACAACATCGGTGAAAAGTACATCTCGGTTATTGGTAAGCCCACCGATAACCAGAGTGTTTCTATCAAGCACAACGAGAAGGTGGTGTTCAACGACACCAGAGCCAACTTGCAGAAGTTGTGGGGTAACACTTCTTACCACATCCAAAAGATGAGAGACAATCCAGAAACCAGTACTCAGGAGTACAATGCCATCCTGGACGACTCCGACCCCGGATTGTCGTACCAGTTGACGTACAACCCTCATGACTTCAAGGCTCCATCGTCGGACAGAAAACCCAAGGTGGCTATCTTGAGAGAACAAGGTGTGAACTCGCAGCAGGAGATGGCATGGTCATTTTCGCAAGCAGGCTTCGATGTCTACGATGTGCACATGTCGGATATTCTCGGTGGTAAAGTGACGTTGAAAGACTTTACTGGAGTGGCCGCATGTGGAGGATTCTCTTATGGTGACGTCTTGGGTGCAGGTGCAGGCTGGGCCAAGTCTGTGTTGTTCAACGAAATCGCCAGAAAGGAGTTCCAGGATTTCTTCCAAAGAGAGGATACCTTTGCCTTTGGTGCATGTAACGGATGTCAGTTCTTCAGCAGAATTGCCGAGTTGATTCCCGGAACCGACAACTGGCCTACCTTCGAGAGAAACGCCAGTGAACAGTACGAGGCCAGATTCGTGATGGTGGAGATCAATGACTCCGACAGCAACAACTCCATCTTCTTGCAGAAGTTGAAGGGATCCAAGCTTCCTATTGCAGTGGCACATGGTGAGGGTAGGGCCAGCTTCAAGGACGACCAAACTCTTGAGCAGTTTGTCAGTTTCGACAAGCAAGCGCAGATCAAGTACGTGGACAACTACGGAAACTTGGCCAAGCTGTACCCTTTCAACCCCAATGGATCACCTAATGGTATTGCCGGAATCTCCAACCAAAACGGAAGAGTTTTGGCCATGATGCCTCACCCAGAGAGAGTCACCAGATTGGAGGCCAACTCGTGGTACCCGGAGGACCAGGCTGCTTCATGGGAAGGCTACGGACCATGGATTGCCTTGTTCAAGTCGGCCAGAGAGTGGGTTGGCGAGAAGTTCTAGACGAGCAGACAGTACAGAGAGAGTAGAAAGAAGACAAAATACAATACAAGATTTAAGAGATAAAAATGATAACGAAAATGTAAACTTATTATGAAAATGAAAAGAGAGAAAAAAGAGAAGAAGAAAATAAAAAGTATTTGGCCAACTATACTGAAGTTTCATTTGGACTGTAGTTTTTTTTCATTTGGACTGTAGTTGAATAAACGAATTTAGAGGCTGCGGTTCACGTGACCGGACCAAGTTATGTGCACACGACTTTGAAAAACTTCAACTGGGTCGTGCGCGCGCACAGAAAAAAGTGAGGGCCAGGTGCGAAAAAAAATTTTTCAAATTTCAATCTTGTTCCATTCTTCATCAAACAACCTCCAATAATGTCTGCCCAACAAATCTTGTCTAAGAAGAGAAAGTTAGTCGCCGATGGTGTCTTCTACGCCGAATTGAACGAATTCTTCACCAGAGAATTGGCCGAGCACGGATACGCCGGTGTTGAGGTCAGAAAGACCCCAACCAAGTTGGAAGTCATTGTCAAGGCTTCTAACACCCAAGGTGTTTTGGGTGAGCAAGGTAGAAAGATCCACGAGTTGACCTCTTTGATTGTCAAGAGATTCAAGTTGGCTCCAGAGTCTATTGTCATCTACGCCGAGAGAGTCGAGGAGAGAGCTCTTTCCGCTGCCGTCCAAGCTGAGGCTTTGAAGGCTAAGTTGTTGTCTGGTTTGCCAATCAGAAGAGCCGCTTACGGTGTGTTGAGATTCTCCATGGCTGCTGGTGCCAAGGGTGTTGAGGTTGTCATCTCCGGTAAGTTGAGAGCTGCCAGAGCCAAGTCCCAGAAGTACGCTGACGGTTTCATGATCCACTCCGGTCAACCAACCAACGACTTCATTGACTACGCCATCAGACACGTCTTGATGAGACAAGGTGTTTTGGGTATCAGAGTTAAGATCATGAGAGACCCATCCAAGAACAAGTTCGGTCCTAAGTCTTTGCCTGATGCCGTCAAGATCGCTGAGTACAAGGACGACGATGAGGCTGTCCCAGCTCCAACTGTCAAGGACTACAGACAAACCGCTGAGGAGGCTCCAGTTGAGGCTGAGGCTGCTCAGGCTTAAGTTGTATGACCTATTCATAGAATCAACCGTCACACATGCACTTAATGTAGTCACCAGTAACTAAAGCAACGGGGAGGTACGTATACTTGATGGGTAGAGCCGCTGATTGGCCAGAATACCGTAGAAGGCTCCAGTGTATGAACATGTACTTCCCGTGTGTGATACCACGAAATATGAGTGGTGTGGGTTACCCCTAGGGGTAGAGTGTGGCTCCCGCGAAGGTCACGTGCACCTCACGTGCATTGTCAGCGTCATCGAATGCGCAGGTTTTGCTCGGAGAATCCACCTCGGTCATCGGCTATTCTCCGCACTTTGAACTCCGAGTTCCGCGGCCGCAGCTGACTCACCATCGCCACCTGTACTTCACCATCGAGCCGAACCGTTCGTTTACTTTGGGAAATCTTTTATATCTCGGGGGTTCAGAAATTCACATAGCAAATACAAAAAAAAGCGGTCCAATTTCCAAGTTAAATAGTTCCACGTGGCCTTGTCGCCGGCATTGCAGGCCCGAGGTCATCGAGGCTATTGCGAGATAAGGAGCATTCCTGTGCACTATCGACGTCACGAAGATCGTGCGGCCCGCCGGAGTTCCCCCAGATAAGTTTCTCCGGATATACATTTCCAGAGGCGTATATAAAGCACCCCTCGCCCCCCAGCCCAAATCTTCTTCTACATTATTATTTTTCTACAAAACCTTTTTTCTCTTAATTTTATCTACCATTGATACCACTTACGCTTAGCAGCTTACATTAAACAAAACACCCCCTATATATTTATACGAAATGTCTTCGCCAGCCCAATTTTTGCAATTGTCCACTGAATTCTCCGAGCCTTTCGTGATTCCAAACGTGTCCCAGACTTCCACTTCTACTAACACTGTGGCTAACGTCGCTGACACCACCGCCACAATTTCCGATGGCACGGTGGGCAGAAGCCGGGCGCTTTCTGTCATTGAGCTTAACTAAGCCAATGAGGTAGTTGAACTACTGGGTGACTTGACGACGTTAGGTTTATATTAATGAATGATTTACGAAATATTTTATAAAACACCTTAAAGAACATCTTTCAATGTAAATAATGTAGACATGGTGCAAGAGCTAATGGTATGATGTATGGGATGATTTATGGCATAGTCCATGGCATAGCCCTTGGATGTTTAGGTGTGGCCTAATGGGGAAACGCACTCGAAAGTCCGAATGGCATGGAAATATATAGAACCAAGTGCGAAATACAAGCTGGAAAAAATCTAGCAGAGAAATGGCAGCAGAGGAATGGCGCAGAAATATGGCGCAGAATTCGTAGCAGAAATGGAAGCAGAATTGATAGCAGGATGGATACTGGCCAGCGAAACTAAAGGGAAGCAACACTAACCGTTACGTGGCTCTACAGATAAAAAAAAAAAATAGATTTATATTTCTAAAAGAAAGAATAAAATTCATTGTACTTGACGCCATAGTAGGTGGTGGAAAGCGTGCCCATGATGAAGAGCATCAACGGAACTGGTTTGGAGAAGCTCGCAAGAACCGACCGGAAGACACCGCCAGCCAACATAATGGTGGAGCAGCCCAAAGCAATCTCCAAGCCCCAATCGGCATTTCTCTTCAACAAGTATCCACAGTAGCCGAAGAGAACCGAGAGGCCCGTGCCAGCATACACATGGGGGCCCGAGCCTTTCAGCAAGTAATTCATCGAGGCACTGAGCGCGCACACACCAGCGAGAGTAAAAGCAGGGTGTTCCATTTCTAAGAGAAGGGGAGGAAATATAGAGCCAAAAAAAAATTATTCGCAAGCAAATGGGTATATATAGTAGAGAGATATAAAAGATTAAAGTATAGATTCGAGTCGATTTATATACAATTGAAAAATACAATCATTCAGCTTGCAGTCGTAACTTAAAATGGTCATGTACGATTGGCCCTACGGCACGGCGCACGTGATGATATTGTCCAGTGAGCAAATCAGCACGTTGAGGCTTCCGCGCAGCGGCAACGCGAAGAACAGGCCACGGGACTACCGATTGGCCTTATAATGTAGCCTTGCCGGGAAACTCAGCAGGGCGGCAAATGGCAGACTCAACACGGCACCGGAATAGGTAACCAAGTGGTGGGATGGGATTTACAAAGGGCGGGCCTGCATACAAAAGCACCGATACCTTTGTTCTCTTCTCACCATCCTGCCCTCACGCCCAGGTTTCCAGGCCCACGTCCAGGATCCACTCCTCTACGGCCATGCACCTATAGCGCCCGTATTCACCTTCCGTACAATGGTCATTTTTTTTTACATGCGTTCAAAGGCCCCCCTTCCAATCTCCGTAGAACACCCCCTTAGTATCCCCCGTCCAACTGCTTTCCGTCGTCGCAGGTAAAAGTACTAAAAGTACTACACTACCGTTGGGGCAGACTAAATTGCACGCGAGCCACGAGAGCGCACGCTCACCGGAGACGCCTAATTGCAAGGTGGCCTGCTTAGGAAAGCAGAAGTAGAGGAAAATTCACACTCGTCGAAAAAAAAATTCCCGACACACCCGCCCCTGCCATTTGCTACTTTTTTTCTCTTGACAGGCCCTAGATTGTTCCTGCGAACAGACCCCCCAGCTTTCCAACCTATTATTCCAGCATAGCATCCGCCGCCCGGTTTTTTGGCCATGAATCTCGAATCCCTACTTTCCGAGAATTCGCCTCTGCCATCTGGGAACGGTGCCCCACATGCCCATATAGAGCCGCCTCTTAGAGTATCTTCGTCTATGTCCCATCCGGCCGAAAATTCTACACTTCCAGCATATTCGGCTTCCCGGCCAGATCGGGCAATGCCTGATTCAAATCCCGCCGCCACCAATGGTCTGCTCAATGGCCACCCCATCCCTCAAGTAAACAGTATCAAACAGCCCAATGCAGACTCCTCTGCCCAACATGGCGTTTCATCCGATCATCCGCCGCTTAGCAATGACTACCTCAAGGCTTTTGAAAATCGTGTTACTGCAATCAATGAGTTGGACCGCGTGCTCAATCAGACGCTGAACCTCGCGGTGTTGTCATACGAAAAAGAGGCCTTGAGTTCGGTCTTGTCTAGCTCGAAGCCTCTCATGTCGAACTTTGTTGATCGCCTCACTGCTGAAGAGGTTTTGGTGGGTGATAGCGATTCTGCGGTGGCTGCTCGCATGGGGCTCAATCCCTCAAGCGTCGAAGACAAAACTGAATTGAGGAGAAGAATCTTGGAGGAAAAAGTTACTGCCCTTCTAGAGGAAGAGTCCACCCAAAGCTCCAGACTGGGTGACAAGCAAGCAAAAAAGTCTGTGCGTGCAGAGAAGCGTACCAACCTTGTGGAATCCGCAGACGCCAAACGTCGAAAAACCAATGATCCCTCATCTAGTTTCAACCCCGAATCTCCGGAGGATTCTACCGGTGAAATGTCCACCAACCCTGCATCTCTATCTCCGAGCGGCTCCGACAGATCAAGGAGCAGCAAGGAAAACGGAAAACTCCGAATCAAGATATCCTTGAAAAATGAGGCCAAACCCACTCAATCTGCATCCAAGTCCAACGATAGAACTTCTCCTACGAAAACAAAAGAATTAAAGTCGGTCACAAAGCAATACGACAACACTTTTGTGGCCATTTGGAAAGATTTGTCCAGAAAAGATGGGCCTAAAGTGGCCAGGATGATGCAGCAGCTGAACCAAGCACGTCTCATCAACATGAAGAAAAATGCCATTTTGGCATCCAGGGAAGCAAAGCGGTGGCAGATGAGAAACAACAAAAATCAAAAGGACTTGAGTGCCAAGGCCAGAAGAACTATGCGGGAAATGTTCAATTTCTGGAAACGCAACGAGCGTATTGAGAGAGAGGTAAGGAAAAAGCACGAGAAAGAGTTGATAGATAAGGCCAAAAAGGAAGAAGAGGATCGTGAGGCCAGAAGACAGTCCAGGAAATTGAACTTCTTGATCACCCAAACAGAGTTGTACTCACATTTCATCGGAAAGAAAATAAAGACCGACGAGATCGAAGGTGCCGATGCTGATGGCTCATTGCCCAAAAAGACGGACTCGGAGCTAGACAAGTACCACGGCGTGGAAGGCAAACAAACCGACTTCAATTCGCTCGACTTCGATAGCGAAAACGAAGATGAGTTGCATCGGGCCGCAGCTGCCAATGCCCAAAATGCCTTGAACAGTGCCAAGTCTCGTGCTGAAAACTTCGATGACTTCCGCAACCCAGATACCAATGGAGAGGAGATGAACTTCCAAAACCCAACACTCGTGGGTGATTTGAGAATCAGCCAGCCTAAAATGTTGAAATGTACACTCAAAGAGTACCAGATCAAAGGTTTAAACTGGTTGGCAAATCTTTACGAACAAGGTATCAACGGTATTCTTGCAGATGAGATGGGATTGGGAAAAACCGTCCAGAGTATCTCTGTTCTTGCATATCTAGCTGAGGCTCACAACATCTGGGGCCCATTTCTCGTGGTTACCCCAGCCTCCACTTTGCACAATTGGCAACAAGAAATCTCCAAGTTCGTGCCCGAAATGAAGGTTTTGCCATACTGGGGAAACACAAAAGACAGAAAAATCTTGAGAAAGTTTTGGGACAGAAAGAACTTGAGATACGGTAAGGATGCTCCATTCCACGTTCTAGTGACGTCATACCAGCTCGTGGTGGCCGATGCACCATACTTTCAGAAGATGAAATGGCAGTACATGATTTTGGACGAGGCACAGGCCATCAAGTCGTCACAATCATCGAGATGGAAGTCGTTGTTGAGCTTCTCTTGCCGGAATCGGTTGCTTTTGACAGGTACACCCATCCAGAACTCGATGCAGGAATTGTGGGCATTATTGCATTTCATCATGCCTTCTTTGTTCGACTCTCATGATGAGTTTAGTGACTGGTTCTCGAAAGATATTGAAAGCCATGCACAGTCTAACACGCAATTGAACGAGCAGCAGTTGAAGCGGTTGCATGTTATTTTGAAGCCGTTCATGTTGAGAAGAGTGAAAAAGAATGTGCAGAGTGAATTGGGAGACAAATTGGAGATCGATATCTACTGTGATTTGACTAACAGACAAAAGAAATACTACCAGATGTTAAAGTCTCAAATTTCATTACTGGATCTTCTTTCCACGAATAACGACGAAAACAGCCAGTCGTTGATGAACCTTGTGATGCAGTTCAGAAAAGTTTGCAACCACCCCGACTTATTTGAGAGAGCAGATGTTTACTCCAGTTTTGCAGTGGGTGATTTTGCAGAGACCGGGTCATTTTTGCGGGAAACTGATCTTGAATTGGCATATTCTTTGAAAAACAAGATATCATATGATTTGCCCAAACAAATCTACCAAGACGTGCTTGTTCCTAGCGGGAATAATGATGTTGGGTCGAAACGGAAAATCTATGAAATGTTCAGCATCTACAACCCGGACAATGTCGAAGACGACAGGTTGGACAACTTTGGCTGGCTCAAGTTTACTGATGTATCCAAAGGCGAGTTGAAGAAGATGTCACATCAATCAATACTCGACAGAGCCATTGATCTCAAGGAATACACCTCCATCAACTACGATAAGCTGAATCGAATCAAATTCGTTTACGACGATGGGAGCTTCAATGCAGTGGGTCAAGAATTCCTCATACGAGAGTCGAACAATAACTTTTGCCAAATGCAAAACTCTTCGGTTCTCAACAAATTGCATTCCATCCAGGCCAATGCCTACGCAGATATGTACATGAACGTACTACCTCCAGCAGCTTTACCACCAGCGGTGGCACCACCCATCAATGTGCGTTGCAGTGATCACACATTTACAAGGAACTTGGAGGCAGCACTCTTTGACGAGTCGATCAAATCCAGTCTTTTGCCTCTTCCTTTGAGCAAGGAGGCCGACTTGTTGAAGAGAAAGGTGCCGATTTCATTATATCCAAAGTCCAACATGATGCCTAGTCCAGTGAACAACTTGTTTGATTACTCGAACATAAGGATGCCTTCAATGAACCGGTTCGTCACCGAGTCTGGCAAACTTGCCAAGCTCGATAAGTTATTGGAGGATCTCAAGAAGAATGACCACAGAGTGTTGGTTTACTTTCAAATGACCAAAATGATGGACTTGATGGAGGAGTTCCTCACATTCAAACAACACAGCTATATTCGGTTGGATGGATCTTCCAAGTTGGAGGATAGAAGAGATTTGGTGCACGACTGGCAAACCAAGCCCGAGATATTTGTCTTCTTGTTATCCACCAGAGCTGGTGGGTTGGGTATCAACTTGACCTCTGCAGATACCGTGATTTTCTACGACTCGGACTGGAACCCTACAATTGACTCGCAAGCCATGGACAGAGCCCACAGATTGGGCCAAACAAAGCAGGTGACGGTGTACCGACTCTTGACCAAGGGCACCATCGAAGAGAGAATGAGAGACCGGGCCAAGCAAAAAGAGCAAGTGCAGCAGGTGGTTATGGAGGGCAAGTCAAGCTTCCCAACCAAGAAGAAGGAGGATGCAACATCCAAAAAGAAGGACGTGGCGTTTTTACTTTTGGGAGAGGACGAAGAGGGTGGAGATGCCCCAACACCTACGTCTCTTGAAGCAATGTATCATGAGGGAGAAGGTGATTTTTCAGGTACTGTGACGCCCGTGAAGTAACGTGGGTGGGAATTTATAGACACTCAAGATATAGGTATAGGTATAGGATATGCATAATGTGATTAAATAATTATATGATGAGTTCTGCGTTCGTGCTGAGAGTCTTTTCCAAGCTGCCCAAGAATGCGCCATCTCTAGCAGCCAAGGAGGCGATTTCGTGACCGTTTTCGTCCCGTGGTTCGGGGCCATTTTGGTCTGGTGGTTCGTTTTGGGTTCGTGCCTCTTCAGCACCCACGCTCTGCTTATTGGACGAAAGCAAGAGTTTCTCGTTTTCCGTTTCTAGGTTATAGATCTTGTTAAAGCTCTCCTCGAGTTTTCTCCGCAAATCCTCCTGGTTCATGGGAGGAGAGCCCTTGTAGACATCTTCTTCGTCTGTGGTGAACTGGGTGGAGGCGATCAAGTCCGTGAGGCCGGATAAATTGGAGTTCACAGAATTCATGGAGAATCTGTTTGAGCTTCTGAAATTTATCCGCTTGGTGAGTGCCTCGAGCGCCGCCAGGTTATAGCTTTCATGGAGTGAAGCATCGTGCTCGTGCTCGTGCTCGGCCTCGGCCTCGTCTCCACCTTTGGAGTCCTCTAGCACCGTCAAAAGGCCCAGCAATCCGGAGGAGAATCGCTTGCGTTTTTCGGCGATTTTCTTGAGCTCTTCTTCGGAGAAATTTTTCTTTTTGAGCTCTTCGTCTGACTGGTTCTTCTTTTTATACGCAGACGACGTTGTGTGGAAGCTCTTCAAGCCAAACTGGTCGGCAGTACCACTGGTGTGTTTGGAGTGCGTTTGGGAAGACGCAGAGTCACTCGAAAACCGGTTTCGGTTTCCTTCTGCTTTGTAGTCAGTCAAGCAGGATGAGTAGAGGTCCATGGAGGACTTCAATTCGTTGGAAAACAGCGTGAAAATGGCTAGTTTTTCTTCGTAGTCATCAGGGCCAGTCGATGGGGATTTGATGGGGTCAGAGGCATTGGCTGGCCGAATGGTTTCGGCGCCGAAGTTTTGCCCAAAGTATGTTTTGTAGTACTTGAGATTGGTGGTGAGGTTTTGTAACTTATCAATCAAGTTGTCCAAATTGATATCTCGTTTGGAAGGAAATAAATCAGCCTGTAGTGCCAGACTACCACCATTGGGGAAATGGGGTGCTGGTTGAGATAGAATGTTATCGTTTGTGTAGTCGATGAGCTGTTCTGGATTATGCAAAGAATGGAATTTCTCGTTTAAGGAAAGGAATTGGTTAAGCATAGCAATGTGGGTATCAAAAATGAGATTGAGCGACCTCAATTTGCATGTCATGGATGAATAGTTTCTGCTGGTGGCAAAATCAATGTTGAAGTTGTGGCCTATCTTCAAGAGAATGTAGTTGAACGAGTGCCCATCGTGGATGGTGAGCAACTGGCATATAAAGAACCTTCGTAGGTTATTAAAAATGTTCAACTTTTCAGTAAGATATTTTGTCGAAAGGGGCATGGAAGCATCCTGGTCCTCGAGCTTGTCAGGTTGGGTCACGTCTAGGTTTTCCGAGACTAAGCCCAACGGTATGTTATTGATCTCGCAGTACTTCTCAAGCAAGTTCCCATTCGTATGAACAAGACAGTCCCGAATGGAAGCCTTGATATTGATTATCATTCCATCGAGCAACATGTTCAAGTGGGTTCTGGCCGCATCTGGTGACACGCGCAGAGGCTTCTTGCTGATTGAGTGGAAGAGATCGTTCTCTCTCAAGGAGATGAAGCTGGAAATGACCACCTTGTTCATTCTGCAGTTTGAGATCATGAAATCGTTAAGGTTGCGGAGACTTCGGAAGGACTCGATCAAGTAGTTGACCCGTTTGAACTTGACGTATTTGGTCGAGTATAGCAAGAGTCTCTTGAAGATTCCCACTTTGGAGGAACGAGAGAGCGAGGAGCTTATCTTCATGCTCTGCTTGAGCAAAAACATAATCAAGAAAAGAATGTGAAGGAGACTGCCCGGGCTCCCAAACGTCGGCATATGTAGGTGGTACCTCTTCTCCGTCACTTGGAGGTAAGACTCGTCCGAGACACCCGGATAACACCAGGGTTTTTTAAGTCGCAAGGGATCGCTTCGAAGAGTCTCCTCGGAAAGCTTCATCTGTAGAAGATTGCCAAGGGCCTGTTCATTCTTGGACTGCACGAGAGAGTCATCCAAGAGGTTGGAGATGATCAAGTTGTACTTGAATTTTTCAATGAATTGCAACGAGTTGGTCTTGAACGAAAGGTACTTGCGGATGAACTTGCTGAAGTTCTCCGTGGACGGCTGCATCTCGGGCCACACACTGCTCTTCACACTGCTCTTGTTCCTGGCAGAAACATACGAGTGGCCATCATGAGAAGACACATGGCTAAAGGAGCCCGACCGGTTGACAAGCGTAGGCGATTTGTACGCATAATTGTCCCGTACTCTTGGCGGCTGGGAATAGTCACTGGTGCTGACGGAATCAAAACGCTTGCGCAGGACGGGAGGCTCCTCTATGCCCCAGTCCGATTCGGCATTGTGGTAGCCGGATAGTAGGTTATTAAGCGAGGACATCATAAAGAGAAGGGGCACATTGGGTGACGGCTATTGGTGCCACGGGTGCTTCTTAGGGTGTGGGTTCGAGTGGTGGGAAAAAACTGGCTGCGATAGGTGCACCTCAGGTATGTTTCTTGATGGGTAGGGTAAACAAAGAGATGGTCGCACTCCGCATAAAGTGTCTATCGCACATGGGGACGACATGGGGGAAAGCGAAGCGCGATTAGAAGAGAGAGCCAAGCTTGGGTTTTTTCTGGGCCCAAACCTTTTTTTGACTTTTTTTCTTTTTTTTTTTAACTTTTTTGACTTTTTTGACTTTTTTGACTTTTTTGACTTTTCTCTTTTTTTAACTTTTCTCTTTTTTTAACTTTTTTATTCGTGCATTGTTTGAGGCGGCACGGGTTTCCCACCCTAAGTCCTTTTTTTTTATATCGACATGCCCATTGTGGTCGCATCTTGTAGCCCTGGAAATGTACAATGGGCATCTGGTACCATGTACGATGCACCTTGATGCGCACCATGGGGCCGAGGTGCTGACTGGCTCCCTCTACAGACGAGTCTAAACCAGCACCACTTAATCACACTGGATCTAGAGGTTTACACTCAAACTACTTTGGCCTTATTTTAGATGCTCTGATTTCAATTCTCTTACTCTGATTTACTCTTCTTCCACTGATCCTCGCTGATCTACAGATACCGTGTGTTCTGCAGCAACAAGTACTATGGAGCCTCCAGAGACGTTATAGTATCTCGGTGTTTGGAGCGGAAGCTCATGTCCTTCACGTAGTCAGTGTCCAAAGTCCAAAGTCCACGGGTCCAGTAGGGGTCAGAACTTCAAAGCCAAGGGAGTCTCGAGAAATAAATCACTGCCTTCGGGTTCAAAACCAAGATTCATCACGTTGTTTCCGCCCGTGTAATTATTCCCACTGAAGCCTCGTGCTCCGTCAAGTATTCCTGAGTCCATCACCACCCCTCCATAAGAGTCGGATGCCATCATGCCGGCATGATTTTGACTCTCCTCCTCTGCATTGAGCGCTCGTTCTCGGGGCATCCCCTCAAAGTCCAAGTCGCTTATGTTGATATTCGTGTCCATTATGCCATTTGTAAGTGATAAGTCTTCGGGGGCAAAACCCATCACGGCCCCATTTACTCCCGACACTTCGCTCATCATTGCGCCGTGTGGCTTGGGCTTTTCCCGGGCATTGGCCCCGTGTTTTTTGCTCTCCATCATCTGCACGGGAACATTCTTTTCTGGCTTCATTGCTGCCCCCATATTAGGCCCATTCATTGCATATTGGAAAGGCATTGGCTGGGGATGCTGTGCTTGCTGAGGATCAAAGTTGCCCCGCTGCATCTCTTGTTGACGTAAGCGAGGTTGTTGTTGTTGTTGAAACTGCTGCTGGAAGTGTTGTTGCTGTTGTTGTCTCTGATGCATCTGCTGCATCTGTTGAAGGTTTTGTAGATTATGCTTTTGCTGATTAAACTTCTGTTGCTGAAACTGTTGCTGGTGTTGAGAGAACTCATTAATGTTGCCTCCACCTAGGTTCATGGAGGGTTGCATTTGCCTGCTATTAAGCTCGTGGGGTGTTTCCCCTGACAACAGCTGCGCTTGGGACAATCCATGTTCAGCAACGGGGTCCTTGATATTATTACGGACTCGGCTCGGATTCCCATTCATTTCTGCATTGATCATCGATTTGCGCCGATCCGTTGGGTTAGAGTCCTTGGGAACTACCAAAGGTGCATGCCCAGGAACCAAAAGAGGCAGAATCTGCCGATCGGGCTTCCACTTGGGAGCCTGAGCGTGTGTGTCCTTTGGCATGGTATTGTGCACAACCCCTGACGGTGCCAAGTACGGGTCTCTGTAGTTTATAGGAACCTTGAAAGTGCCCTGGTCATTGGCACCAACATTCCCGCCAGCAATACCATATCTGTTCAGCAAATGAGCATTTTGGTCCGGAGAAAACTGGATGGAGCTTCTCATCAAACTAAACAGATCCCACCATTCAGATAACGAGTCGGAGGGGCAGGTTTCTTTCCCGTATAAGTGTGCTTCTCGAAGTAGAGCCTGGGCACTGGCAGAACATCCATTTTCCTTTAAATGGTTGTAGAGGCAGAGCAAGAACAGTTCTTTGAGAGTCATCTCTGGGGACGGCTGAAAGAAATTGTCCATTGAGCCTCTTGTATGAGTTTAGCGATTTGGAGCTGCGTAGAAAGTGGAGATTCAAACGCGAAAATGAGCGGCTGTGCACCGACAAATAAGGAAAATTACCGGGTGCCGACGTTGTTTTGGATGAGAAATCTGCCGTCAAATGCTGGCGCTCGAAAGGTGCTTGTGGCGAACAATCCAACTTAAAATGAATGTATTTGGCCGTGGTGAGGGTTGAATTGGTGCACGGGTGTTTATGCAGAGTTGATAATCTCGGCTGCATTCACGCATGGAAAGAATACCATTTCTACCTATCTATAGAGATTTTACTAGCGGTGCTTTGTAGCGATTGTGTATGAATAATGATTAAATAATAGTGCTACTTTCTCGCGGTTTCTTGTAGCTTGATTCAATTACAACCGAACGCCCAAGTTTATGTGCACGGCCTTGGCCTCGGTGTACATCTCCAAACCATACTCTCCTAATTCTCTGCCCACACCTGACATCTTCACACCACCAAATGGAATGTGCACATCCGAGTCGTTCGATGAGTTGATCCACACTTGGCCTGACTGGATGTCTGCTGCCATGTTGTGAGCAACAGTAATGTCCTTGGTGAAAATGGCTGCTCCCAAGCCGTACTCGGTGCCGTTGGCGTACTCAAGGGCCTCGCTGTCAGTTGAGAATTTGCCAACTGAAACAACAGGGCCAAAGATCTCCTCCTTGACGATTCTAAAGTCTGGCTTGACATCTGCAAAAACTGTTGGCTTGATGAAGTAACCCTTGTTCAAGTTGCCTTCCGTGTTTGCTTCACCTCCCAAGATCACACGTGCACCCTCCTTCTTTCCAATTTCAATGTATCCCATGATCTTCTCGTAGTGCAGCTTGGAAACTTGAGGTCCAACAACAACACCATCCGTGAACATGTCACCCTGCTTGTATTCCTCGGTGACGTGCTTGGCAAACTGCTTCAAGAACTCCTCATAGATGGACTCGTGTACATAGATTCTCGAAGTGGACGTACAGATCTGGCCCATGTTGGACATGATACCGATGGCAGCCCACTTGACGGCCTGGTCAATGTCAGCATCGGCTCTTACCACAAGAGGAGACTTTCCTCCACACTCCAAGGACACAGCCTTCAAGTTAGAAGTGGCCATCTTCTGGATCAAGCGACCAGTCGCAGTAGATCCAGTGAATGCAATCTTGTCAACGTCTAAGTGAGAGGCCAAAGCCTTACCAGCACTGGCACCGTAACCGGAGATAAAGTTCACCACACCTGGAGGAAAACCGGCCTTCTTGAAAAGCGAGGCGAAGTACAAGATCGACAATGGAGTGACCTCTGAAGACTTAAGCACAATGACGTTACCGGCAGCTAAGGCTGGAGCAATCTTCCATGCAGCCATAAGAATGGGGTAATTCCAAGGGATGATCTGGCCGCACACACCATATGGTTCATGGACAGTGTAGGCCAACTTCTTGGGGTCTTGGGAAATGAGTCTTCCCTGGACCTTGTCAGCCCAGCCGGCGTAGTACTTAAACACATTGATACACTCCGCAACATCACCGAAGGCATTGGAGTCTCTTGGCTTGCCCGAGTCCCAGGCCTCGATATCGGAAAGAATCTCCAACTCCTCCTTCATGATCTCCACCAACTTGAACAAGAGATCTCCTCTCTCAACACCAGAAACTTTCCTCCAGGTCTTGAAAGCTTTTCTTGCAGCAGCCACAGCAATGTCCACATCTTCTTCCTCAGCAGCGTATACCGAGCCGTTGATCTCACCAGTGGCAGGGTTGATGGACTCAATGGTCTTACCAGCCTTGGACTTCACGAACTCATTGTTTATGAACAATCCCGTGGGTTGGGTATATTTCTTGCCGTTAGGCAAAGTGACTTCTGTTTGTAAGGGAATAGACATGGCGGAAAATATAGATGGGGAAAGAACGGTATTTCAAAAACAGCGAGCCCCCACCTTTTATGCGAATGGGGTGCAGCGGTGCGATCCCAAAGGAGAAGGGCGATCCGATGGACCGCTAGCCTTGGTCCCCGCCATTTGATCTGCAGGCCAAATGACTGGAAAAAAGTGCGCTACTGAAACAGCCCGCGCTGATTATTCCGAATGACTCTTGCAACATGAGGCTCCCTATCTTTGCAGCCAATGTAGCTCGCTCACTGCATATGGTATTCCTTTGTCCAACCCAGAATAGCAGCCTACAGGAACTCCTACATGATGAGTTTATGTTTGAGCAGCTCATGCGTCAGTTCACCCCAGAAGAGCAGCTCAATGTACTCAACAAGAAACACATGCGAAACAAGGTCATCGTGCTCCAACTTTTCCAGCGAATAGTGCTCAACTATGCATTGGCTCTAAACTGCAACGGTTCTGAGTTTGAGCCCTTGGATCCTCCGCAACTTTCATTTAACGAGCACGGCAAACCTCGCTTTGCCCATCTGGATATTCAGTTCAACTCATCCTCCTCCGATGACTTGATCTGTATGGTTGTACAGTTTGGGTCCGTTTCGCCGGTAGGAATTGATATTTCACACGAGAACCAGGATGCCATTTTGAGCTCGGATTATGTGTCGTCATTTGCTCCCATTTTCAGTGACCGGGAACGTTTTTTCTTGAACGAAGCTGGGGTCGACGAAAAGTATGATTTATTCAATCGGCTCTGGACTCTCAAAGAGGCATTCACAAAGTTCCTTGGGTGCGGCTTGAACACTGACTTGAGTCGGTTCTGGTTTTCATGGGACACTCTGGTTTCAGAAATTGACACCTGTTCAAAAAAACAATATTGCGAAACACATCGAGACAGTTATATAAGTGAACGATCTATTTCGTGGCAGAAAGTTGATGTCAATCTAGATGCTCTTGGTGATGAATGGAAGACCCAAATCGGTGCTGAGCCAGTGAGATGCTCCACAGCAACCCTAAAAGAAAAACCTCACCTGCCCGTGTTTATTTCTCTTGTAGCCCAGTCGGACTTACATGAAACAAAAGTGTATGAGCTAGATATGGCTAGGATCTTACAAGAATTGGTGGCCCCAGACAATTGATAGCCGTGCTTTATGTGCAGGCACTGCACGCGTGGCCGCACCCACAATTATCTTCGAATCCTGGCCACCTTCTTCCCCCAATGTCTCTTCTTATCCCCAAACACGCTAAATATTTCCAATTGTGCCTACATTCGCTTCCTCCTCAAGCACAAACGGAAGATGCAAATAAACTCTCCATCATATACTTTTGCTTAAGTGGCCTCTCGCTTCTTGGAAAGCTACATCCCACCCCAGAGACTCCCCAGCATGTACAGTCTATTTATAACCACTTAATCGCCACCCCTGATCCCAGTATCCAGGCCTTCCGGCCCAGTCAAACTTTTGCACTTGATGAGAGCAAAAATGAGTTTGATTTGCCCAACCTCTCGGCTACTTTCTTTGCATTGGCCAATTTGGCCATCCTTGGTGAGGACTACTCGGCGGTAATCGATCGCCATAAGATCATGAAATTCGTGAGTCTATGCCAGTTCACCTCCGGAGAAAACTCAGGCTCTTTTCTGTCGGTTCTAGGCCCTGGTGGTGGGTTGATTGGAGAGTCTGATTTGAGGCTCTGCTACATTGCAGCATCGATCCGCAAGATGTTGGGCTACGATAAGCTTCCAGCGGAAGAGAGGATTCACGATATAAATGTGTCTGCATTGGAGAAATTTGTGATTGATAGAACGAACACGCTTGGTGGTCTTGCATCTTATGCCCAAACAGAATCACATTCTGGACTCACTTTCTGCGGTATTGCCACGCTCAAATTGCTCGGCTACGATTTGGAAAAGATTTCCTCGTGGGTCGACGAATCTGTAAGTTGGTTGGCCCATAGGCAAGTGGACTACCCTCCTGCTCTCTACAAAGAAGACTACGAGTATCATGATGAGGACGATATTGGAGGCTTCAATGGCCGTGACAACAAGCTCGCCGATACGTGCTACTCTTGGTGGGTGGTGGCTCTGTTGAAGCTCTTGCGAGACGATGCCGTTGGAGTGGTAAATAGCGAGAAGGCTGTAGAGTACCTCTTGTCATCTACTCAGCATAAACTCATGGGGGGCTTTGGGAAAGAAGCAGAGGCATTTCCAGATCCATTCCATTCGTCGCTTGCGCTCGCGAGCTTGTCTTTGATCAAGGATAGCTATCCTGGCCTCGAGTACGAAGGCTTGGCCGAGCTTCAGTCCATCGATCCGGAATTGGTGATTCCGGCCTCTGCTAGGGCTCTTATAGATAGCATGTGGAAGAATACTTGAGAATAGGGACTGTCAAAGCTGAAGAATTCGGACAGTTCACTATTATCTGAAAGATGTGGACTGTTAAAAGCAGCCTGTCTTAAATACTGTTAATGAAGAGGGGCCAGGAGGATGAATCATTAGGAATCAAGCCTACATAAAAGAAAGCAGAAAGCAAAAATCATCTCTTATAAGTGCAACCTAGAACCAGCCTGTGAAGGGATATGACATCTGAGACCTGGTCCAATTGGGACAATGCATTGGGATGACCTGCATACAAGCGCTTGTCTGAAGACGCACCGACGCAACTTTACGTAACGACGGTTGGGCCATTTCCATAGGCTCAAATCTGAGACATAGTTCCCGCAAAATAAATTTAACTACTCCATTTTCCCCGACAATCGCCAATCTTTTACCACATATATCAAATGAATAATGACATTCTACCCGCAAAACAGCCCGCGCCGATAAAAAAGCCGTCCACCACGGCCCACCTAATAGCAGGCGGCACCGCCGGCCTTCTTTCCGCCTTTACACTACAACCTCTAGACTTATTAAAGACCCGTTTGCAACAGCAACAGAAAAACGTCGTGGGATACCGCACGTCCATTAACAAGGAGATCCGCAAGTTGGTCAATATCAAGGACTTATGGCGAGGTGTGATTCCCTCCACCTTGAGAACGTCTGTGGGTGCTGGTTTATACTTCACTATCCTTTCTCAAACACGGCTGTACTTGGAGACATTGAAGCCCCGCAGTCAGAATGAGAACCCCAGGAAAC
The DNA here is from genome assembly GCA_002374555.1 of Metschnikowia mauinuiana. Lineage (NCBI taxonomy): Eukaryota > Fungi > Ascomycota > Pichiomycetes > Serinales > Metschnikowiaceae > Metschnikowia > Metschnikowia mauinuiana. Next base: position 43,036 of record NKZY01000643.1, on the reverse strand, counting down.
TGAGTCTCTTGCCCAAGCTCTCGCATGCGGAAAACTTGGCCACCGGGTTCGTGGTCAGAGCAATTGTGGGGGTGATCACCATGCCAATTACCGTGATCAAAACGCGGTTCGAGTCCAACATGTACAACTACAACTCCATGTACGAGGGATTCGAGGGCATTTATGCCAGCAGCCCGAACCAGCCTGGGTCGTACCGGAATTTTTTTAAAGGCACCGTTGCCACGCTAGCCCGAGACTGTCCGTATGCCGGAATATACGTATTGTTCTACGAGGGTTTCAAAAACGAAGTTTTCCCATCGGTTTTAAGTGGGAGCCGTTACGATGAGGCCGTGACGTCGGGTATTAACAACTCACTCTCGGCCGTCTGCGCTGCAAGTGTGTCTACCACGGTGACTGCGCCATTCGACGCCATAAAGACTCGTTTGCAGTTGTCCACCCAGTCTGGATCCATTTCCATTTTGACTGCCACAAAGACGCTTTTACTGGAGCCGGGCGGAGTGATGAACTTGTTCAGTGGCTTATCGTTGAGATTGGGCAGAAAAGCCCTCAGTGCGGGCATCAGCTGGTGCTTGTATGAAGAGCTCTTGAAGCACATATAGTGTATATAGTTAAAACAAAGCATAGACATTAAGAATAAATTTTGAATGTATGAGAGTGGAAAATCAATAATATCACTTATTTTTTTTTTAATAATTATTATTTTTGAATTATCATGAATTATGAATTATCATTTGTGTGTGTATTATTCGTGTGAAGCATACTGCTACAATGTGCGATCATTAATTACTGTGATATGGGGATCTACCCCAAACCATGAATAATAAGCAGGGCCGATAAATTACATTTTGGTTTCAGATTTTTCCCTTCACTACATAAAATAAACCTGAAACACTCAAAATACACGACAAGCCAAAAATCAAAAAAAAAAAAAGAAAAATTCGTTGTGTGCCAATGGGTGTCAATGGGAGTCTGGTGGGGTCTGGTGGGGAGTCTACCGAGGTCTAGAGATGTGCGGGTGCGCGTGCAACATCTCCACTCACTCAACAAACCTGGGGAACCCCGAGCCAAAGTCAAGCACCACCAATGAACGAGGAACTCATACAAAGTGCCGTGAGCTTCCTCCAGGACCGAAATGTGGACACGTCGCCCATGTCCAAGAAAATCGAGTTCTTGCAGTCCAAGGGCTTGAACGAGCAAGAAATCGAAGAGGCAGTTAAAAGGGCAGGCGAAACCCGCCAAGCCTCCTCCACTCCCGCCCCAAGTGCCGCCACTTACAGAGGCGCCTCCGGTGCCGGCAGCCAGCAAAACTTGGCGCCATTGGACTACTACGGTGTGGCGCCCCAAGTGCCAGAGCGCACATGGAAGGACTACTTCATCATGGCCACGGCCACGGCTGGGGTGACGTACGGCTTGTACCAAGTGGTGTCCAAGTACTTGTTGCCCAACATAGTGCCTTTAGGACAAACACGGGTTGATGAAGATAAGAAAATGATTGAGGAAGAGTTTGCCAAGGTGGATAAGATCCTAGAACAAATGGACATTGAGCAGAAAGAGATCAAGGAAGCCAACCAGGCCAAGCTCAAGGAAATCGATGTGGTCATTGATAACGTCAATGATTTCTTGTCGAAATACAACAAGGATAAGATCAAGTTCGACGACGACTTACGCTTGATGAAGTTGGAGGTGGATAACTTGCAGAACAGTATCCAGAAGAATATGAAGTTGACCAAGGAGAACTTGCACGACGAGCTCACGGACATTTCGGACGAGTTGCAATCGTTGAAGAACTTGATCAAAGCAAGATCCACTTCCAATGGTGCGCTGGATCGCAAGGTGGTGCCCGTATCGTCGATTCCCTCTGCTTCCGACATTCTCAAAAAAGTCAAGTCGGGCGATTCTTCCAAAGCGAAGAATGCATCAGTGAAACCAGCCGAACCAAAGAAGGTGGAGAAGCCTGTGGAACAGACTGAACCAAAAGAGTTTGAGCAAGTCGCATCCAAGGGTGTTTTCTTACCTGAAATTGGCTACAAGTCTGGTGGTATACCCGATTGGCAAATGGCCCACAAGGAAGCAGAGGAGAAGAAGGAGAAGACCGGGGAAAAGAAGGAGAAGACTGAGGAGAAGGCTAATGGCGGTATTCCTGCATGGCAACAGGCTTCCAAGGATGCAAAGACCGACAAGGTTGTTGAGGAGCAGATGAAGAATGTTGGAATCCCCGACTGGCAGTTAAATCCAAAGCTGAGCTAGGCATGTTTTGATCAACAGAATTAAGTACTTGGGTTTTCATCCTGAGATTCTTAATAAATTTTAGCGTCAACTACAAATAAGCCATTGCTCAGCCAAAGGGACTTACTGCGAAAGATGGTGGCATATCCAAACTCCAACGCATGCATAATAAATAGTACTTTGAATGGTGCTGTTTTGTTCGCCATATCAAGTTTTCATAATTTCAAAGGCTCCGCAAGATCGTAAGCTGAAGTTTTGATATTTGTAGCTTGAACTTTTCATCTCCAGCACATTGTTCTCAAGAGTGGGACCGCGTAAGCCTCCATATAGTTCCAAAACCGCGATCCACGCTTGCCGTAATCGTCACCAACTAGGAACCTCAAGCAACATGACCATGGAGCCCAACCCTTCGTTGAAACGGCTTGTCAAAAAATCCGTGCTTAAAAATACAAACAGAAAGGTATTTGTTTCTTTATTGGCCCAACTCTGTGACAGCGAGTCCATCTCCGATAATGAATTCTTGGAAAACCTACTAGACCTCCAGACCCTCCATCATCTTCCGTTGGCTCGAGCCAGGCGAGCCGAGCTGCTACAGTTGGAATATGCTCTCGAATACTTCTCGTGTTCTGGCGTGAAGTTGGCCAAGTTCTTCTCACTACTAGAGAAATTAAGCTACGCCAACCAGAGAAAATACATCTTACGCCTCAAAGGGCGTTACATAGAGGAACTTCGGCCCGATTTGGTTCTGGACTATACCAAGAGTCTCTCTAGCTACACGCTTAGTCTCTCGTCTAAAGTGTACGAGGCTCAGCCGGAAATCCCCGTGGAATTGAAGAATCTTTGGTACCAACTCGTGTTCATGTGGGGAGCCATGATTGAGGCCGATTCGGCTCGTTTTTCGGGTCATTCCTTTAAGGAACTCTTTATGGCAATCATGAAAGCCTGTAATAGCATGAACGACCCATCGATTTCTTCCTATTTCTTGAGCAGAGTCAATTTGGTGGTCAAGCCAGGCGACCGATTCCAGCGTTATCCCGAAATGGAAACTGCTTCACAGTTGCTATCTCAGCAAAAGGCACCCAAAGCTCAAGCTTTCAGCTTAACATCAAAGAAATTCACCAATTATAATCGTCTTAAAAGAGTCATGTGGCTCAACTCGCAATTTCTGGCTTGGAGGTTTGATACTGAACTATTGCAGAGATTCATATCATTTTTTGGGCTCAGAACAAATGAAAAGGATTCGGTGGTTCTAGATATCACTCGCTCCTTTTTTGAAGGTATGCTCTTTGCGCTAGCTGCTGATGTTAGAGCATATGTGAAGTTCAACTGGAAAAACTACATTGTCAGTCGCCTAACCCTCCAATTACGCAACATGTCAGCTGGCCCCTTTTCAAAAGAAATGGCGGAAAAATTCATCAAAGTGGTGCTTGAGTATGACCATCCAAGCCTTATGAATATGACCGTTGGTGGTGCCAAGAATCCGTATGACTTGAGAAGAGAGTTTCTTAAGAGCTGTGCTTACAAGAACCTCATCACATACGAGCAGTTCACCACCGCTTTTGCTATTGACAAATCAACCTACACCCTCCATACATTTGAGCAAGAAACAGAAACGCTCGATCGAGTCGTGAACCTTTCTTCGGAGTTCAACTCGAAGCTTATGAATTTAAACACAGAGTTCACTTCCTTGAGAGAAAGCAAATTCATTGAGTTTCTTCGCAAGCTCCCACATTCCAATTTCTGCTATCTGGAAATCCAGCAGAGGAAATTGACTACGTTGATTGCCAAACTTGTACAGCAGCTCATCAGAGAGAAAAACGATGAGAAACTCAGTCGGATTCTGTTGGCTCTTCTGAACAGTTTACCTATAGCCAACTACCTCTTTTTCAGCGACGCAAAGGGCCCTTGGTATCTTCTCGAACAGTTGGTCGTTTACATCGATAAAGAGCAGTTCAATGTTGATGAAGACGACGGAAACTTCCTGGAGACATATGCGTCCTTTGGCGTGATTTTATCAAGCGTCATTTGCATTTCCAAGTTTTTCAACGTTGACTTTGCGAACTTCAACATCAAGAACTCTTACGCGGTGGATTTCATAAACAAGTTTTTCTATAGACTGTGTGATACGCTCGCGTTTGCTTTAAAGAATGCAAATGAAGAGGAAAACACCATCGCATCCAATTTCGAAACTCTATCCAACAATTGGGCCAACGCCCTATTTGATGTCAACAATGACGGTTTATCCGACGATCTCATCAAGTCGGTGAACGTGAAACAGATATACAAATTCATTTTCATCATATTCAAGCAGGCCATCATGTCGAGGGTGGTGGGTTCATTGAGCGATAATAGTCTCAATAACGGCATTGATTACCTCTCCCAGAATTTTCTCGTGCCATGCTCATTAGGAGTGATGGAATGGATATCAACCCAGATTGGCGTGAGACAGCCAAACAGCGAACTCATGATTCTGATTCTCATCAAAATTATAGAGGGTATTAATGCATCAGAGTCAAGCTCAGACTCAAATGGGCCAAACTACGTTTCCAATATGATTCTCAACATTGTCGGTCCGGATATAATGAAGCGACTTAAGGTTTTTCTGGCAGCACAGACTGGTGGAAAAGCAAGCCGACTTTTGGAGATGTTAAAGAACATTGTGGACTTAGAGTATTCTGAATTCGACTCTTTTATGAACGCCCAATTATCTGGCGAGATTGCCATGTCAAAACGGATCCGTGACGAAGTGGCTCAACTCGTGAAATGCCACGAATCTACCAACAGCGTGCCACAAATGCTCAAGTCGTGGGTCAACATTTACAAGTGCTGGACGGTTCTTCCAGACATTGAACTTTACAACGCCATTTTGCGGGAAGAGGATCGTTGGTACAAGCATCGCAAGTATGGACTTGATGATGAGACTAAAGCTATTCTTGACTTCCAGATGTTCATGACTGTGTCGACAAGCCTAGTGGAACATGAAGAGATTCAATTGTGTTGCGAGCGGTTGAAAAGCGGGTCCAAAATGGAGCTCTCTAAAGCTGAGAGCCCGACGGAGTTCAGCTCAAATGTCGAGGACCACATATCGTCGATTTTTGATGAGCCTCTCAAATCAGACGACGTCTCGGGATTCAACGTGACCTCCAACAATTTGGATCGCACCGAAAACTCGGATCTCATGACCGACTTTGTTATGGATGATTTATTCAACGACGCTGCAGACAATGTCTTCGATGAGAGGGAATTAGATCACCGCATTGGTTTGGATCAAAAGTTTTCCCCCAGCCCCGAGAACACGCCAAAAATCGAGGCTACCTACGAGCTCTTGCGCTTTCGCTCCAGCAAACTTGTGCGCATCACTGAGTTGATACACTCTACTGCGCACGAAGAGAATAGAGACTTGGGGAGCATAGCGAGAGAGAGGTTATCACGAGAGTTGCAGCACTGGAAACAAAGTCAAATTCCATGAATCTATGCATTTTTTTCCAAAAAAGATTCTCTATTTGATTTATAACCCTTTGCAGACTTTTATAGCTTTTTTATAGACCTTTACAGATTTTCAGAGCTTTTTTATGTGAACCATTGTCTAATTTTCTGCCACACACTCTCTCCCTTAAATTCACTGGCCCTTTCCTCAAAATGGTGCCTACTTTATTCAACGCGTGCAGGAAAAAAGCATGGCCCATTACTATAATTTAAAGAAAGACTAAAATTAAAGAACTGCTCAAATATTCACTTTTATTCGCTCTTTGAATTTGATTTATTATTATTCATTTTCATGTTCATTGCATTTCTAGTAGAATAATTCCAGGGTTCAGCTTCAATGTAATTTCATGGCTCACGTATATGAGCATCGCGCGTTACTAGGAGAGACTCGTCTGATGCGTCTTACGTGCCGCTACGCGTAATACCATCTATCTCAAATTTAAGTGGTTTTCTCTTCTACCAGATACACCTTAATTCTACACACATGTCGGAGTCCACCAAAAGAGTCCGAGAAGATGCACATGAGCCGGGTGCTCATAGTTTGCCACCCACAGCCGGAGAATTCACTTCACATGCGCTCTATGATGAAGGATCGGAGCCTGTGGAAGACGCCTCTCAAATTCTGGCCTCCCAGCTCACAACTTCCCAGCAGCAGGCGCTCAAAAAAGTCAAGCCAAATGCTTCGGAAGATCCGCTGATTTTCGAGCAAGAACTTTTGAAGATGAGCAGAAGGGCAGAGGGTATCCATGAGGAAACGCAGAAGTGGGACCGGCCGCCACTTCCTGAAAATTTCACTCAAAACGACATCACGTTTCAACAATTGGATGCTGAAGAGGCAACAGAGGGAGATTCCTCGTTCGCTCGGTTCTTTGGTGTTACCAGTGAAGGCTACTCTGTGCTCTGTAACGTGACAGGTTTCTTACACTACTTTTACTTTCCAGTGCCTAGGGGCTTCACCGAGGCCCAACACTTGGCTCCGTTCACGAATTATTTAAAGACTGCTTTTTACGGTGTCAACGATGTCAGCATTGCCTTGAAAGAGTCCATCTGGGGCTTTAGCAACAACACCAAGACGCCTTTCTTCAAGGTGGTGGTCAACAACGCCAAGGACATTTCCAAGCTTAGAACTGCGTTTGAGAGAGGTGATGTACGTTTTGAGAACTTCTTCTCCCCCGGCCAGGCTCCCACTTTCGACAATATCAACTACTTGCTTAGGCTCATGGTCGACTGCAAGGTCACCGGTATGTCGTGGGTGACGCTTCCCAAGGGTAAGTATAAGTTGAATCAAGATGTTGGGCTATCAACATGCCAAGTCGAATGCTCCATTGATTATAGAGACATGATTTCTCATCCGTCCGAGGGGGAGTGGTTGAAGATGGCCCCGTTACGTATTTTGTCTTTTGACATTGAGTGTGCGGGACGAAAAGGTATCTTCCCAGAGGCACTGACTGATCCAGTCATCCAAATTGCAAATGTTGTGCTGAGGCACGGTGAGCTGCGACCCTTTGTGAGAAATGTATTTACTGTCAAAAGCTGTGCTTCCATCATTGGTTCGGAGATCTTCTCGCACGAGGAGGAGGCTGATATGCTCATGGCATGGAGGGATTTCGTGGTGAAGTGTGATGCTGATGTGATCATTGGATATAACTCAGCCAACTTCGACCTTCCGTATCTCTTAGATAGAGCGAAGGCCCTTCGATTGCCCAAATTTCCATATTTCGGAAGGATGAAAAACATCAAGCAGGAAGCAAAAGACGCCGTGTTTTCCTCGCGTGCTTACGGTACAAGAGAAAATAAAGTCGTCAACATCGACGGACGGATGCAATTGGATCTCCTTCAGTTTATCCAGAGAGAGTACAAGTTAAGATCATACACTTTGAACTCTGTTTCTGCTCATTTCTTGGGTGAACAGAAAGAAGATGTGCAGCACTCTATCATTACGGAACTTCAAAATGGAACGGCCGAAACCAGAAGACGGTTGGCCGTCTATTGTTTGAAAGATGCTTATTTGCCCTTGCGGTTGTTGGAAAAATTGATGTGTTTGGTGAACTATTCCGAAATGGCCAGAGTGACGGGGGTCCCGTTCTCATACCTTTTGGCAAGAGGACAGCAGATCAAAGTTATCTCCCAGCTTTTCCGGAAATGTCTTGAAGAAGACATTGTTGTGCCTAATATGAAATCAGAAGGAAGCAATGAAGAGTACGAAGGTGCCACAGTCATCGAGCCTGTGAGGGGCTACTATGACGTGCCCATCGCCACTTTGGATTTCAGCTCTTTGTATCCATCCATTATGATGGCCCACAATTTGTGTTATACCACGTTGCTAAATAAAGCATCGATCCAGGCATTCAACTTGTCTGAAGATGACTATACACTAACTCCTAACGGTGATTACTTTGTCAAGGATTCAAAGAGGAAGGGTATTTTGCCAACGATTTTGAATGAGTTGTTGACCGCCAGAAAGAAAGCCAAAGCAGATTTGAAGAAGGAGAGCGACCCGTTCAAAAGAGCAGTGCTCGACGGTAGACAACTCGCGTTGAAGATCTCGGCAAACTCCGTGTATGGATTTACCGGTGCAACGATCGGAAAGTTACCATGTTTGGCGATTTCCTCGTCTGTCACTGCATTTGGAAGAGAGATGATTGAAAAAACAACCAATGTGGTGCAAGATAAGTACAATACCAAGAATGGCTACGACTACGATGCACAAGTCATTTATGGTGATACGGATTCGGTGATGGTGAAGTTTGGGTTCCAAGACCTTGAAACTTGTATGAAGCTAGGCGAAGAGGCTGCCGATTACGTTTCCACCAAGTTTAAAAACCCAATCAAGCTTGAGTTCGAAAAGGTGTACTTTCCATACTTGCTTATCAACAAAAAGCGTTATGCTGGCTTGTACTGGACGAGGCCGGAAAAGTTCGATAAGATGGACACCAAGGGTATTGAGACCGTCAGAAGAGATAACTGTAGAATGGTTCAAACTGTGATCACCCGGGTGTTGGAGTACATTTTGGAAGAAAGAAACGTGGGCAAAGCAGAACGGTTCGTCAAGCAAACCATTGCCGACCTTTTGCAAAACAGAATCGACTTGTCGCAGTTAGTCATCACGAAAGCATACTCCAAACACGAGTACGATGGAAAACAAGCCCACGTTGAGTTGGCCAAGAGAATGAAGAAAAGAGATCCGGGATCCGCTCCCAACCTTGGAGATCGTGTTGCATACGTTATTGTCAATGCATCCAGCTCCAAAAACTACGAGAAATCCGAGGACCCATTATTCGTTTTGGAGAATTCATTGCCTATTGATGTCAACTATTACTTGGACAACCAGTTATCCAAGCCATTGATGAGAATCTTCGTTCCAATTCTCGGGGAGAAGAAAGCTAAAGAGTTGCTTTCGGGATCTCACACTAGAACAGTCAAGATGACAGCCCCGAAGAGTGGAGGTCTTATGCAGTTTGCTAAGAAAGCAGAACTCTGTAAAAACTGCAGATCTCCATTGAAACAAGGCAACAATGGAGCAATCTGTGAGAACTGCATTTCGAAAGCCCCGGAATTGTACGGTAACGCCTTGGCGCAGATGAACTACTTGGAAAACAAGTTCTCGAGATTATGGACGGAGTGCCAGAGATGCCAGGGATCTCTCCATCAAGAGGTGTTGTGCTCCAATAACGATTGTCCTATCTTCTACATGCGGAAAAAAGCGCAAAAAGATGTTTATCAGCAAGCAATGGAGATGAAGAAATGGGATGAGACGGTTTGGTGAGATTACATAGAACATGGGTCAATAAAATAGTGATTGGTTACATGCTAATTGATTATTCACAGTTAGTCGAGCTAGTCTTTGGTTGACGTGAAAATAGAACCTTCAGTGTAGGACCTGTTCTCTGCAGAGAGTGCACCGGGCCTTCCTTTGGTGACCACTTCCTCGGAGTTCCTGGTGAGAAGCTTGTGTTTCTCGATAGGAGACGGGCTGCTGGAAGAATTGGGAAGTTCCTCAATCTTCACAGTTGTATTCAAGCTCGCCGATCTGGAAGGCGATAGTGCTCCATTGATCGTAGGTGTGTTCTCGGAGTAAGTGTTCTTCTTCAAGTTCCTCGCAAAATCAGATGTTCGGTTGCTGTTGTTTTGTTTCGACAATTCCTTCAATTGTCTGGTATTGTGGATGCATTTGACAATAGTCTGCATCAACAATTTTGGCTTCAAAGGCTTCGAGATATAGTCGTCCATACCTTTAGAAAGAGATTTCTCTCTGTCTCCCAACATAGCATGGGCAGTTAATGCAATAATGGGGGTACGGAAGCTAAGGGAATCGATAGGATTAGATTTCTTCTCCCATTGACGGATTTTTTCCGTCGCCTCGAATCCGCCCATAACTGGCATTTGCACATCCATCAAGACCACGTCGAACTTGCTCTTCTGAATAGCCTCGAAAGCCTCCAATCCATTCTCAACCACCAGAACCTGGTGTCCTTGTTTTTCAAGAATCCTGACTGCCAATTTTTGGTTGACCAAGTTATCTTCCGCGAGCAAAATCTGGTAAGAGACTGAGTCGTCGGTGTTCTGGGCAATCGATCTGGACTCCAATGCAGGAATAATGGCACTGGCCAAGTCTGAGATTGTACAAGGAGTGTTTCCGTAGGAAGATATTCCCAAGTCAATGCACACCCGCATGTTCAACTCGGGTATAGAGTGGTGTAACAACACCAAAGGAATATACTTCACTTCAGAAAGCATTCTCAACTCATGAGCTGTTTGAATAGAGTCGATCATGATAATATCGTAGTTGATCGGTTCGGACAAATTGGCTTCCTGAGTGTGACGAACAATGACAAGTTCGAGACCAAGTTCAAGAACACCTTTCCTCAAGTCGTCTAACTCATCCTGTGAGTGCTCCGTTGAAACAAACAAAACTTGATGGTTTCTGAATGGTAGCAACTGCTCACAATTTGCAGTGTATTGGATATTCGAGCGAGCAACAGAGATTGTGAAGGAGAAGTTCGAACCATGACCATAGTTTGATGTCACCCAAATCTCGCCACCCATCAAATGAATGAGCTGCTTCGAAATGGACAATCCCAAACCGGTACCTCCGAACTTTCTTGTGGTCGAGCCATCTGCTTGGCAGAAGGTATCGAAAATCAAGCCCAATTTGTCTTTTTCAATACCAATTCCAGTATCACTGACGCAAAATTCAAGAAGAAGCTTGTCCTCGTCGTCTGGGATAATATCTGACTTTTTCACACTGACACTGACTTTTCCTTTCTTGGTAAATTTGATGGCATTACCAGCCAAGTTAAGAATGACTTGACGAAGTCTGAAAGAGTCACCAATTAAGTTATCAGAAAAGGAAGAGTCACACTGATAAATGAGGTCCAAGTTTTTCTCAATAGCCTTTACAGCAAGAGTCTTCAAAGCACCGAAAACGTTGCCTCTTAGCGAAAAATCGATTTGTTCCACTGTCATTCTGTTGGCTTCAATCTTGGAGATATCAAGAATATCGTCAATAATAGTGAGCAAAGAATTAGCCAAATTGTGGACGATGCTCAACATCTCACGCTGATATTGCGTCAACTCCGTATCAAGGGAAAGTTGTGTCATTCCAATGATACCATTAAGTGGGGTTCTGATTTCGTGCGACATGTTGGCCAAGAACTCAGACTTGGCGCTGTTGGCCAACTCTGCTGCCTCTCTTGCTGCGGTATTTCTCTGAATCGACTCTCTCAAGTTGAACACCATCTGATTGATTTTGGTCTTCAAAGCGTCCATTTCTCCAGATGCCTCCACAGTAATGAACCGTGTGAAATCACCATCTGTTGCAGCAGCAGTAATCTGAGCAAAAGCTCTCACCTGAGACGTCAAGTTAGAAGCCATAGTATTCACATTCGATGTGATTTCTTTCCAAAGACCATCGACATCCGACACTTGGGCTTGAATACCCAACTTACCATTAATACCGACATCACGGGCCACCTTGGAGACCTCAGAAGCGAAAAGCTGCAAAGAGTCCACCATTTTATTGATGGTATTCTTCAACTGCAAGATTTCACCCTGGGCATGAACGTCAATTTTCTGAGACAAGTCACCGTGTGCGACAGCAGTCGTAACCGTGGCGATAGATCTGACTTGATTGGTCAAATTAGTGGCCATAAGGTTGACATTCTCGGTCACTGCTTTCCAAGCACCCTCGACATCTCGCACATTAGCTTGACCTCCTAGAATACCATAAGTTCCCACCTCTCTTGAAAGTGTGGTAACCTCCAAAGCAAAAGTCTGTAATCGATCCACCATTTGGTTAATGGTAAGTTTCAAGTCTAAGATCTCACCTTTACAGTCAGCAGTGACTTTTTTCGACAAGTCACCTTGGGCAACGGCAGTAGTGACATTTGCAATATTTCTCACCTGAGTAGTCAAATTGAGAGCCATGGCGTTCACATTATCCGTCAACTCCTTCCAAATACCCTCAACGTTTTCGATGAAAGCTTGCCCACCTAAAATACCCAAAACACCCACATCACGAGCTACCTTAGATACCTCGAATGCAAACGTTCGAAGTTGGTCCACCATGGTATTGATGGTCATCTGCAACTGTAATATCTCACCTTGAGCATGAACATTAATTTTTCGGGACAAATCACCCTGTGCCACCGCACGAGTGACGTCAGCAATCTCTCTGACCTGATTTGTAAGATTCAAGGCCATGATATTGACGTTGTCAGTTAAAGAGCGCCAGATTCCGACAGAGCCTTCATTTTTGGCCTGGCCTCCTAGCTCACCGTTTGCGACTTCGGTGGCGACTTTTGTGACTTCGTTAGCAAAAGTTTGAAGTTGGTCCATCATAGTGTTGATGGTAATCTTGACCTTTAAGATCTCCGGGTCCAGTTCCACGGAATGTATTTCAACTTTTTTGGATAAGTCACCCATGGCCACAGATATCACCACAGTACCTATTTCAGATAAGGCCAGCTTGAAGGCTTTGTTGGCCTCGACCACCGCATCGCGGGCCGCCGTCAGCTCGTCTATTTCCTCCTGCTGGGACTTTATTAGCAGAAGCAAGTCTTGACGTATTAGGGAGGATTTTTCAGCATACTCACTTGGATCTTCAAGAATTGCTAATAAGCTAGATACATCCATGGTATCCAAGCGGGGTTTTTTGGACGCAAACAAGGTGACAAATGTCAAAACGACAAGGAGTATGGATCTAAATTGGGTCGAGCAGTGGGTCACTAGTCAAAAAGAAGAAATCAGACGCAAAATAGAAACGAAGCCCTGGGTTATAAGGTCACAAAAACGTTTCGGATTGGACAATACGCAGTTTGGGGGTGTAGAAGATGACAGAGTAAGTATCCAAGTATATTGAAAACAATGGTTCGCACCACGCACAGGAGAAAAAAAGGGCGATCTCCCAACGAAACCAACGAGTCTCTAGTTAGAGGATATTCTTTCGAAGCCACCGGATAAAATTTCAGAAAAAAAAAAACTTGGTTGGGTGTGTAAATTGAGGGAGCCGAAAACATATTCCCCCAATTTTATTACATTCGATTCTGTTTCCCTATCTAAACGGCAGAACGGCTAAAAATAGATCGTCAAGTGGCATCGTATGCCGATGAGGCTTGGAAAACACGGCCATGTTGAGGGTACCCACATTGTTAGACTAAGTGAGGCAGGAATTTTTACTAAGCCCAATTTCCAATTTACTCTAATTGTAACAATTTTACTATTGTAACCATGCGTGATGGGGTAGATGAATCTTCATCCCCATATTGTTCAGGCGATTTTGATCAATCAAGATCGTAAAGATTGGGGGGCCTTTGTTGTGTAGTGTACTGAAGTCTGTGCGTTTTCGCTTTTTTATCTTCACCTAAAGCCGTAGCGGCAAATGCCACGTCCTGCGAATGTGGGTGGTGATAAGGACAATTCAACGGCTGTCATGCGCTCATTGTTCCGATATACAAGTCCCCGTGCAGTTTTGAACAATTGGTCTCCAGGTGCACGCTAGTTAAAGGGGTAAACTGAAAGGGTTGGATTAGTAAGGAGCAAAAAAAAAAAAACTTCGTGTAATTGGTTTCTTGAACATTAGTGATGTTTGCCGGAGAAGGATTTTGTTTCAGCTTCCACCATGACGTCATCGGTTTCAGACTTCACGTAATGCACATGCCGCAATACATGATTCGGCCACCCAGTTTGTTTATTTTCTTTTCAAATTTTTCAGTCTTATTGGTTCCAAATTTAGCCTTTCAATGTGGCTTTATTTTAAGGCAAGGGTAGTATTAAGGCGGACACCCCTTACTTTCTAATGAGATCTTGTTCAGCTTGGGTGCCTTCTTTCGCCCCCACACATCGGTATCGTGTGCTCGTAACCACAAAGTGGAATTTGTCCGTTTGTTTGCAAATTCCGGACTATTTCGCCAAAGAATAGTCCATTAATATTCCGCCTGTAAAACTGGAAGTCAAGTGTGCTTTTCATATTTAAAGTTGTAATTGGACTAAGTTTAGCGACTTGATCCTCGGCAAATGCTCGGTGCCGAGGTCCCATGTTTGACCGAAATTCTGCACCTGTTTGACCGAATTTTATTCTGCGCCTAATCAAGCGCACGCTCATCCACAGATAAATTAAGATCTACACTACGCAAATCACATCATCCAATAGTGGATCTGCAGTATGCAAATCTTGTACTGTTTCCAGTGAATTCAAAGGTTTATTGAAATTTTATAAATTCTAATTTTGCCAACTAGGTCTGACCCTGGTTTTCAGCACTGGTCACCTGATCATGTGCATGTGCATATATTTTTCGTTAAATGCAATTCGTGAGATGGGTAATTTTCTTCCCGTTTAAATTAAGGCAATCATTGCGCCTATTCCGATCGCAAGCAGCACCAACGCCTTGGGGAACGGTATGGTATGTTCACCTGACGACTTTTTAAGTCCTGACAGACTTAACTCCGTCAGAGACAGGCCGTTAGCAGCGGTGGCAAGACTAGTCGAAGAATAGCCACTTGCCTTTGAGGCCAGGGGCACAGCGCTCGACACAACTTCAATGTTCTCGTCAGAAGTGTATTTGGCTTGTGCCAAGGAAATTTCATAGTCTTCCAAATCGTAGACAATGTATGCACTTCTAATGAAATTGTCTCCCAAAATGGCGTATGGGTAAGTGGTAGTTGAGTCGGTGGTTTGTTCAAGAACACCCAAGAAGCACTGCCTGGATCCGTAAGACATGATCAAGTCGCTCAAAGGAACCTTGATTTCGGCGCCGGAGAAGTTGAAGACGACGTATGCGGAGTCTGTGTTGTAAGCGCAATTGACTCTGTAGAATCCAGCTGAGCTCGAGTAGCTGGCGTCCAATGAATCAGCCAAAGACTGTAAAATGGCCTTAGGGAAATACGAAAGCGTAGTTCCCGAATCTAAAAGAGCAGCAATGGGAGAAGTGCTGACAGAAACATTCTGGTTGTTGCTCTGCAAAGAAAGGGAGCTAAGGGATATGTCCAACCGAATAGGGTTTCTGAAGTTGTTAGGATAAATGTTAACCAATGGGACGGTTTGCAATTGGCCGGAGTACTTGGCGTGGTCAACAGCTCCAAAAAGAATGGATCCCTTGTCAGCATCCAGATCCGCAAGGTATAAAGAGTACAACACTTTTTGGATTGCACCCGTTCTCTTCATGCGGACAGGAAGATTTTCGTAAGTGTAGGCCCGGGAAGCACTACGACTTGAAGCAAAAGTCGTCTCCAAACCCTGGAGACCAATGCCTAAGACACCAAAGTTAGAACTTGTGTCGTTGACAACGGCAAGACTCACATCAGACACGTTAAAGCCTTTGAAGTCAATGCTATCTTGGCCCCAAACACCGTTTGCATAAGTGCCATCACCATAAGTAATGGCAAAACTAGGGGCAGAGTTGTTGAGTTTGAATGAATCAGAACCAGCCGTATTAAAGGAACCCAAACCTGTACATGCACTTGCAGGAGAATTACCCAGGCCTTGTGTCCCATAAAAGCCAGCTAGTTGGGAAGCGTAATCCGTACCAATGTCACCAAGAAGAGAGGCGTAGTCAGTAGGATAGGCTGCCACAATCGTAGTTGTTTCTCTCTTTTTATTCTGAGGACCATCTTCATGGAAGTTTTCGAGGGCATACAAGTCTTCCTCGGATAATACACGACGGCGAGAATTTTGGGAAGCACTGGAACTCGAGAGACTCAGTGCCGAGCACCTTAAGTCGGAGCCCATCACCCACAAGTCGGAAGACCCAGTATCGATTAAGACCAGGCATTTGTCGCCATTGGAACCAATGGACAAGTCCACTTGATAGTATGAGCGCATATTGGTGAGCTCTAAGGACTCTTCACCATCTGCTCTCTTGACGAATTTTGCTCGCTTGTTCTTCCCGGCGTCGCTGGTGGAGTCACCTCTCAAGACATTGAAGTCCAATTTTACAGCCTTGTTTTCCTGGAGCCGGGGAGTCAGAGCTGCGGATGCAAACGTCAACACCGACGAGGCGATGAAGGCATACGATTTTAATAACATGGGATTCGTGCTATAGTGTAAGCAGACAAAAGTCCCAAAAGGTTTTTACAAAGGCTCACGCATTGGCGGGCCCGCAGCTACTTAAATATGAGTGGGCCCCACGAACGAGGCGAGATTTCTTTTTCGGCACTGTTCTTGGCTCGTTTTCATGGCGCGCGTTGAGGGCTGCAGCCTGTCAACTAAATTTAAATAAACACTGCCTCCCCCTTATAAGACAATGGCTTCCAGAAGGCAATGATGACCAACGCCTTTTATTCCCTTGACTTCCTTACCATCCTCGAGCAAATCAATAGAGAAGGGCCCAATTCCATCTTCTTCAACTCACTAAGCTATTGCTATATCTGCCGATAACAAAGCCTAAAAGTTCGCGTGCAGCAAGCGCTGCGCCTAGCAATAGTCTCTAGTGCGAGCGAACCTCCAGGGTGAATTTCCTGCAGGACCCGAAGTAAAATGGAGAACGGTTTTTTTGGCCAATAACATCCGCTCGGCGGCTCGGCTGTGTATTAGAACAACATATGACTACCCCTCCTTTTTGTAAATGTGAGCTTTGTGGAGTAAAACGAGGCTTGCTAAATTTAGAGTGGTGATTGTTATTCCGTGCGCAGCAGGCTGTTCGTGAATGATCTGATCGAGCAAGAATGGGACTACAGGTAAGAATGCTCGGACACCTGCCCACCTTGGTAATCCCAGCTACTGGAACAGCCAGAAGAAACCTCACCTTTTAAATATAGCAATATTTGTATACCCAATCTAGCATGAAGATTAGCATGAAATATTAATTCATTTAATTTAATTTTAATTTTTCTTTTGGATTTTGGATTTTGTTATATTTTTAACATTAATTCTTGAAATTATAATTTTTTCGTTTTATGTTTTTTTTCTTGTTGTTTTAAAATTTTCTTCGTTCCATGTTTTCTTGTTTTACATTTTTTTTCTTAGGGTGTGGACCTTCGGACTTCTGATGGGGGAAAAAAACTGTGTGAAAATGTCCCTCACCGAGCTACAATTTTCACCCAGCTGGGTGAATATCGTCATGGCTGGGCGATAGTTGGGCTATCCTGCATGGAGCGATACTCCGCGACAATTCAGCTTGAGACCTCACTGTCTTTCTCCATAACTGCACTCATGGCCACACATTCCAGCGACCAGGAAAAGGTGGTTCTTCGAGTGTTGGCGTGCAAACCAACGCAGTTCTACGAGATCCTTGAGGTGGAGAAAACCGCATCGGATGCCGAGATCAAGAAGTCATACCGGAAGCTAGCTATCAAGCTCCATCCAGATAAAAACTCCCATCCGCGAGCCAGTGAGGCTTTCAAGTACTTGAATAAGGCATGGGGCGTTCTCAGTGAGCCATCCAAAAAACGCATCTTTGACCAAACGGGATCTGATCCCGATTCCAGGGGTGCTGGCTACGCCAGTGCAGACCCTACAACCGCCTTCAGTGGTGGCGCCAGGGGGTTCGACGGGGCAGGGTTCGAAAATGATATCTTTAATATGTTCTTCAACGGCGCCTCCCGCCCAGGAACCACTTACACTTTCGGAAACGGAAATGGGTTCACGTTCCAGAGTTTCGGTGGCGCACAGGGCTTTGATCCTTTTGGCAACGTGTTTGCCCAACAGCAGAGACAGCGGCAAAGAAGAAATCAAAATCAACAACCACAACGGGAGCCCGATTTATGGGACACTCTCAGACAGCTTGCGCCCATTCTCTTCATTCTACTTGCCATGCTCATTTCATCTCTCTTCTCTGGAGAGTCGGCGCCCGAGTATTCGTTCTCATCAAGCCCCAAGTTCAGTTTGCAGAGAACTACGCCCAGACACAGAATCCCTTTCTTTGTGAAACCAGACTTTGTTAATGACAAGAGTGCACGTGCGCTCAGAAACTTCGATGCAAAAGTGGAAAACATATTCGTGCAAGACACACGGAGCCGGTGTAGCAGAGAACAAGTGAGGAAGAATGAGATGATGGAGGATGCGCAAGGCTGGTTCTACACCGACAAGAAAAGGTTGGAGGAGGCTATGGAATACCCAATGCCTAACTGTGCATTGTTGCGGGAATTAGGAGTACTCTAGCCAGTGGATCTTCAATTCACTAGTCCACTCAGTTCACTGATCTTGGAATGCGAAGGCAGCTGGATTTTCATGAGGAACCACACTACCCACTAATTGCATAGGTTCCGAACACCGATTATGTCTCAGACCCAAGATTGGCAGTGATACGTTCAACTCCACAGACATTTGCAATACGCCCACACCCTCAATCTATTCTATATAGCCGTCGGGACATCATAGAAGTCGGCGTTATCACTACAAGGAAGCTCTTTGACAAGTCTGGAAGGAGAGAGCCTTACTATATCTCTACATCTTTACTGTCTCCTTTTATCTTTGTGTCTTTTTTTTAATCACTATCTTTACTGTCTCTAGTGTAGATTATTAGTTGTTTCAGTGCTTAGTCTCGATGACCCCAGAGGAACAGTCCCATAGACCTGGTCCGGCATGTAGGCATGTCAGTAATCAGCATATAACGAAAGCTACAGGACTTCATTACGACCAGCATTAATTCTAGAGTAACACATTTTTTGCAGATCTACTGACGCAATTTTGTTTTTTATACGAGTGGGTCTTTTGCAGTCGGAACCTCGCCGTGCGACGCGAGCCTCGGTCTAACCCCGCATATAAGGTGCGAGTGGAAAGTCTGCAATAGCAGATTCCACATGCAATCCCAACACCATAAATAGTGAGTATTGGCGGAGGCATCTTTTTCGCCCAGAGTATCACCTAGTCATTTTCGTCTCTACATAACACCAATTTCTTCCCAAGGTTACACTCTACCCCAATACCTTTCACAGCAACTTCCTACCATCATGAGCAGTTTAGACAGATCGTTCGTGCAGAACAGCAGCTGGAAACCCGATATCTTCAAAGGAAAAGTCATTTTTGTCACCGGTGGTGCAGGCACCATCTGTCGAGTGCAAACGGAAGCCATGGTTCTTCTTGGGGCCGATGCCGTGATCCTCGGACGGAATGTCGAGAAAACAGAGAAGGCCGCCAAAGAAATCCAAAGCTTGAGAGACGGAGCCAGGGTTTTGGGTCTTGGCAATGTGGATGTCAGAGACGTTCAAAGCATAGCAAAGGCGGTGGAGATCACCGTGCAACAATTGGGCCGGATTGACTTTGTTATTGCTGGTGCAGCAGGCAATTTCTTATCTGACTTCAATCACTTGTCGTCGAATGCTTTCAAATCGGTGGTGTCCATTGATTTGTTGGGATCTTTCAATACCGTGAAGGCAACGTTTGAGGAATTGAAGAAAAGCAAAGGCGCCGTTCTTTTCGTCTCGGCTACCTTGCACTACTATGGTGTTCCGTTCCAGCTGCACGTGGGTGCGGCCAAGGCAGGTGTGGATGCTCTCTCCAATGCTTTGGCGGTGGAATTAGGCCCCTTGGGTATCAGGAGCAACTGCATTGCTCCAGGCGGAATCGAGGGCACAGAGGGCATGTCCCGGTTGATGAGTGATGATAGTGATGTGGGTAAGAAGGTGCCATTGGCCAGATGGGGCACTACTCGCGATATTGCCGAAGCCACCGTCTTCTTATTCTCGCCTGCTGCTTCTTATGTGACGGGAACCGTGCAGGTTGTGGACGGAGGGTTCTGGCAGTTGGGGAATCCTGTGGCCTCTGTGTACCCAGACATGGTGGTTGCCCAGAATACGGTGGAGAATGCCAAGTTGTAGGTGCTAGTGACTAATGGTAATCATGATATCCGACTAGAATCCTCAAGAATCGGAAAGGTTATTCTGGAAACAAAAGTACCTAGTCATTCATTCAATGAGTGTGTCAATATTTCATAATCTCATGCCATGTTGACTTAACTACTGATATTTTAACTACTAAAGCTTGACCATTTGACTAACTAGTAAACCTCCCAAGCACCAACCTTTCTACACCCACTATTCTCAGTACTTTTTTTCTACGCGGTCTAAATATATCCATATACATATACTTCTACACTATCTCGAATTATCTCTACGCTACTCCGTTCTCTACACTCTCCACCATATCCACTAACTTACATCTTGCTGCTCCACCCTTCTCCATTTTAAGCCTCTGGTATTGTTGATTCGTTCTTTGCTGATTCAATTGCTAATTCAATTGCTAATTCAATTGCTAATTCAATTGCTAATTCAATTGCTAATTCATAACAATGTACAGTAAACAATCGGCTCGTGTTTTTATCGGCTGCAAGGTGCTGCGGCTGAGAGCACATTGTTCTTTCCATCGTGCCAAGTAGGGGCCGCGCAGCCTCAATCCGACCTACTTGTCTTTTTCTACAGTGCACCACCTACTCTCACCGCTTACATCTTCTTCTCATAGCAATGTTTCCAGGAAGCGGTGGCCATAGCTACGGAGGCCAAGCGCCAGGCTACAATCAAAACTACAATCAAGGATACAATCAACCCTATAACCAAGGCTACCCGGGCTACCAAGGTCATAACCAAGGATATCAGGGCTATCAGGGGTACCAGCAAGGCCCACCGCCCGGACCGCCACCAGGCAATTATTATGGTGCACCTCCCCCTCAGCAATGGCAGCCACATGGCGGGAACTTGAACTCGCCAGAGTTCCAGCGCCAGCAACTTGAGAACCAACGACGCCAAAATGCTGCTCAAGAAAAACACCAGCAACACAACCAGACGCAATCGGCTCCAAACTCGTCGTACGACTCGTCTGGCCATTATACCAGTAGACAGAGTTCCATGACAGCTCCTCCAGCTGCTCCACAGAGCTTTGGTCAGAACTCCAATATGACTTTCCAGTACTCCAATTGTTCGGGCCGTAAGAAGGCTTTGATGGTGGGTATCAACTACTACGGCACCAAAAACGAGTTGCGTGGATGTGTCAACGATGTGAAGAACATGAGCAAGTTCTTGAACCAGTACTATGGCTACTCTTACGATGACATGGTGATCTTAACGGATGACCAGAGGGAAAACGCTCGTCTTCCCACCAAAGATAACATCCTCAGAGCCATGCAATGGCTTGTCAAAGATGCACACCCAAACGACAGTTACTTCTTCCACATCTCCAGTCACGGAGGTTTGGTGCCGGATCAGGATGGTGATGAAGAGGAAGGCTTCGACTCGTGTATTTACCCATTGGATTTCGAGACCCAAGGCCCAATCATTGATGACGTCATGCACGACATCATGGTAAAGAGTTTGCCTCCTGGGTGCAAGTTGACTGCTTTGTACGACTGCTGTCACTCGGGAACGGCTTTGGACTTGCCCTTTGTATATTCCACCAAGGGAGTGGTGAAGGAACCAAACTTATGGAAGGATGCAGGTACAGGAGCATTGCAGGCATTAATGAACTATGAATCGGGCAATATTTCCGGAGCCATGTCAGCGGTGAGTGGGATTTTAAAGAAGGTGAGCAACCGCAATGGCGGTAACCGCAACCAAACCATACAGCTGAAGATGTCCGCAGCAGATGTGGTTTCCATATCTGGGTGCAAAGATGACCAAACGTCTGCAGATGCCACGGAGGCAGGCAAGAGCACAGGAGCCATGAGCTGGGCGTTCATCACCGTGTTGACGGACAACAGAAACCAGTCGTACTTGTCTCTTTTGAACAACATGAGAAACGCACTTGCCGCCAAGTATTCCCAGAAACCGCAGTTGAGTGCCTCTCACCCTCAAGACATGAACTTGGCCTTTATGATTTGATGAAGGCTAACTCGTGCCCTTAAAATATTTCAGAATTACCGCTAGATTTCAGTGTACTAACAGTGAAAGTAAGTGCATTGGCATAGTCAGTAACAAGCACAGTGAAGTAGCCAGTACCAATTCCACTTGATCTAAAATATAAATACCGATAATGACTTGATAGTATCAACGGATGCTGTCTAATACTGTCTAATACTGTCTAATACTGTCTAATACTGTCTAATACTGTCTAATACTGTCTAATACTGTCTAGTACTGTATGCTCAATACTAAAATCCTAATACTCCTCCTGAATACATGACTTACATATCCCCCTCCAAAATAATTCTCTTGCTAGCAGTGCAATGGACTGCACACCATTGCCGTCTATCGTGTGTCGACCTATTCGCACGTTTCAAGCTCGCACGGACACGGGCAGGCGAAGCGCGCCTGTATCACGCATCTTCACTCTTGAATCAGCCCGGGCTATCAGTACACCATTTTTTTCCACACAAATGGCAGACAAGTTTGCTAGACAAAAGTCCACGCGGTGGGTAAAGGCAGACGTGCCATCGTATGGCGATTGGGGCGACGAGTACGGCAACGAGTACGGCAACGAATACGGCAACGAATACGGCAACGAATACGGCGACTACGACGACTTGCCCCAACAAAATGCTTCTCCCAATAGCTCACTGAGTCACAATGCTCAGTCGAAACATTCTTCACATCCCGAACAGAACCCAGCTCCTCCCAGCTCATCCACTTTGGTGCTAACAATCGATAAGCTCAAGTCTGGAAATGATGACGACGATGACGAACTGGACTCGTCTTACGATAAGGAACCAGATCACCATTACACTGACATGTACGCGGCCCAATCTGAGCTGATTCAAGCTGAACCTACTACGCACGCCAACACGCAAGCTGTTGCCCAAAGCCACACTCTGTCGCTCAAAAGCGATTCTCCTTCGCTGGCGAAAAGCTCCTCTATATCGGCTAGAGGCGTGTCTCAGGGAACTGAACCTCAGGCCGACCATGCGCGTGAAACTCCGAGACGCCCTCTCTCCCCATTGAAGAACATCTCCCACAGCTCGATCAGCAATGATCTTTTACCTCCCACGCCAACGTATCAATCAGAGCACAGGTTTTCTGAATCCTCGCCTGATCAGGATCAGTCCGACCGCAGCTACTTATCAGATGCAGACTCGATTCAAAGAGAACCTGTTTCGTTAAACTTGGGGCCTTTAAAGGACAGGGTAATGGACACGCAGGAGCCAGGCCACGAGCAGCCTTTTCCGAAGGCTGCAAAGGATCCCGATGTGGCCAAGCCGGAAGCCTCTGTTCCGGACACTTTGGTGTTGTCGATTGACACAATGAACACAAATGACGATGACTCCAGCCTGGAGGATGAATCTCTACAAAAGGAAAGATATCTGCTTAATGATTCCCCGTACAATGGAGGTGTCCAAGACCAGGAACGCGCGATGCTGGATGATAATGACGATTGGGGCTACAATAGTGGCCATAGCAGCAATCTTGAAGTTGAATCTGGGACTCAGAATGTTTCGGAATCTCCCCGGAACGAAATCTCAAACGTCGCCGAGGGAACTACCACACACCCCAAGCATAAAGTCGACACAGAAGCTTTGGATTCTTTGATCCAAAGCTTGCTGAAAATGGAAAATCTGTCGGGTTACGGTGATCAGGGTGATGGTGACCTGGTCGGTCTCGATGACTCGTTGAATAATGACACTTTCACGGGCAATCAATTACCTACTCTTGAATCCATCCACGACATATCCTTGCCGGATTTCGAGCACCGTTTTCTGACCGATGAAGAGGGCGAGCCCTTGCCTATAAAGGGTCTTACAGATGAGTGCCTCAAGTCAAAGCATGAAACATTTGTGTCCAATGTTCGCCAACCATCCATAAAGAAGGCTCCTCCGACCGCAGTACGCGAAGACTTTGCTCACGACAAAGGTACCAGTACCAGTTCTCTAATCGAGAGACTTCAAGAGGAAACAATTGCAGAGTCCGAGGAACTCCCCGAGAGCACCATCGACGATGCTGCCGACGAAACTGCCGAAACTAAAAGTGCCCAAGAAAGTGCTCAAGATATCACCAAGGACTCCGCCGACCATGGTCTTCTCCAACCGCCCAAAAATAATTTAAAGGCAGAAGACACGGATGTTTCTCGTCGCTCTTCAACAATCTCGAATGCCACGTTCAACATGGGTGCCTGGAAACCCAACACAAATAAGTTCAGGGACCAATTTGTCAACGAAAATGATAACGAATCCCAGTTTAACATGAGCATCGACAACAAAAATGATGCCGCGTACAAGAAGTTCACCGGCATGGGGCAGGAGTCCAACTACGCTGAATCCGTCAACAACGCCAGTTTCATTTCGGTGCCGGAAACTATCGAAACCAATTTGCATAAAATCAACGAAGACCAAAGCGAGGAGGAGGAGCATCCGGATTGTGTGTCTTCATTCAACAGCCCCCATACTCCTGTAACATACCCTTCGCCTTGCGACAGCTCAGTCCCCTCCGTGCTCCGAGAACACCAGTACGAGAAAGGCAAGTTCCACGAGCAGTCGCCACATTCGTCGCTGAACATGGGGGAAATTCGGGAAGATGAGGAAGATTCCGATTCTGCACTTGTGGAATCCAAATCTTCTGGATCTCGCTCAGCGAGTTACTCTGCTACGAAGGCCGAAATCAAGAAGTATCCTGTGTTTAACTGGAAATCCATCATGAGCATTTCTCAGCCTATTGACAGAATTAAAATGTTAAAGAAGGCCCGGCACGACGAAGAAATGTATGATACTGGCTTGTCTTCGTGGCTTAATGACGTGTTGAAGTCTACAGAAAGCTCATCTCATATGCAAATCGGAAAGTTGGCCACACACGCTTACCAGAATGCCCAACATAGCGATATTAGAAGACACACTTCAATTCGAAGCAAGGTCAGTCAAGTCCGGGATAAATTAGATTCTGGCAACTTTGAGAAAGCATCAAGTCTTGGGAAAAAGTTTTTCAGCCGCGGAAAGAAGCTCATGAAGCAAAGCTCCGACTAATGATTATATGCCACGTCTATCTAGGGTAAGTAGCTTAAGGAAACAATGCACGTGATACGCTAAATGAGACCTGGTAAAAAAATTCACCAAAATGAAAGAAAAAAAGAAAGCTCCGCGACGGGGAATTGAACCCCGGTCTACCACGCGACAAGCGGTAATTCTAGCCACTAAACTATCACGGATTTTATAGAAACGAAAATTTTACAGGTAGCTATTCCAGCTTGAAAACCCTTTGGTCAGCAAATTTATCTTTTTGCCTCTTTCGACGCTTATCTTCTAACTCAGGATTTATGTAGGGCTGTGTTAATTGTGCTAACCATTGCAAATTTAAAGCAGTTTAATATGATGATTGAGGTTATTGGTGTGCTGGATATAATTGATCCCCTCTTAAGGCAGCATACAATTGAATCTCAAGTGTACGAGCAAATATTGTATTTAAAGTACAGTCTATTAGCAATTGAATAGTATTAAACCTCTCTAAGTGTCTCTTTAACGTTGTCTTTTTGCAAAGAGTTGTTGGAAGAGTCAAAATCTTCATCATTGACCGGCACTTCTCTGACCTCTCCATTCTCTTCGTCCCACCGTGCAACATCGGCAAGAGGAACTTTGATGAGAGTGTGACCTTTTTCTCCAGTTGAAAGCTCAAAGAATTTGGTCTTGTGTACATAGCCACCGACCTTAGGAAGAACAACGGCCCATACCGCGTAGTAGCCAAAGCAGACGGCAATGAGACCGATGGTGGTAAGCGGGTAAGCAGCATAGAAGAAAGAAACATCCGAGCCAATAAGTGTTCCCTTTGGTGGGACAAATGCCATGATCAACACAAAGCACATCCATAAGATAGACACAATAAGAATGGGGGTCCATACATGGAATTCTTTGTAGCCCAAGCCTCTCTCCTTGCGGATTTTTCTGAGTCTGAGTAATCCAACAAACAATAGTAAGTTGAAGACATAAGATTGATACGAGCCCAAGTCAACAACAAAGTTGTATGCATCGCCAGGAGGAGGAGCAAGCAAAATGATAATGTTCACCACCAAGGTGACGAAGGCAGCAAAAACTGGGGTGCCAAAAGGCTTGACACTTGTCCAGAGCCGAGGGTAGGGCAAAACACCCTGTCTGCCACACTCTCTCAAAGATCTTGAGTGTGCAATAAACACTCCAAGCAAATGGCCAAAAGCGCTAAGGGCAATAAACACACTTGAAGCAATCAGTCCCTTTTTGCCAAAGACTTTTTGGAAGTAGATGGAAGAGATCAAATTTCCTGCCTCCTTGATGCCTTCTACACTGCCAATTCCGGCGTATAATCCACTAATGACAAAAATGTACATAATGAAGATAATGAACATGGTCACGGGAACATAAGTCTTGTAAGCAGAGATAGTCCGGTGAGGAGCAGTTTCAGCAACAACGCCAAAGGCGTAGCCCGAACCGCCAAAGGAAAAGACGACTTTAAGAATGGCATTGGAGATTGCATTTCCATCTTTGGTTGTTCCCTCCCACGCATTGTGGAACACTTTGTTGGTATTTCCCGCTTTCGTGTGCCCCCCATACACGGCAAAAGTGGAGAAAATCATGAAGATGATAAAAATGACCTTAATGAAGCCCAAGAAGCTGTTGAGTCTCATGGCAAACTTGGTGTTGATGGACACAATCAAGAAGCAAAGAAACAAAGGCAAAAGAGCCAAGCCTCTTTGTTCCCAAGGAGTTGGTTTATATTGAGCCGCATGGAAAATGTACGTTGCAAATGCCGATGCGGACGAAGTAGCAAAGGACAAGACCACCGTCACTGCCGCGTAAACAACCGGCACCATAAATTTTGGTCGAGGATAGGACTGCTCCAAGTAAACCACTTCAGCACCGGATCTTCGGGAAAAGTAGGTGACAAATTCAATGTAGGCACAAATCTGGAACATGGTAATGATGAATCCAACGACCCAAAAAACATAGGTGGCTCCAATGGACCCCAAAGAAACTAAAACAGACGCCGGCGTCACAAAGATACCCGTACCAATGACACCCTGAATAATTAAGTAAACCACCGTCAAAGTGCTTGCCTGATAACCCAAAGGAGATTCCTTTTCCACGGGGGCACCGTTGGAATCTTGGTCAAAGGAGGAGGAGTCAGAGACATCAACCTCTTTGGAGGTAGGACTGATTCCAAAAACGATGTAGCCAGCAAAATCTTTGAATTTCTGAAAGCTCAGCATGTTCTTTGTGGTTACATTAAAAAGTGTTGTTTCGGATTCAAAGCTTTTTATATAAAGCCTGGCAGAACTAATAGCTGGAGCATATCAAAAATCACGAAAGTAGTCTGTCAATTTTGCAACTGTGGTGGAGGTGTGGAATACAGCAAGAAGAAGCAAAAAAATGCGAAGCTCTGTTATCGACAAATAAGATACGGCGAATAACAAAAATTGCTTACGGTAGGTGTAGATTGGTCTTTGGTATGGCGTTTATTTTTTTTTTTTGCAGTCGTTTGGTGGTTGGGTCCTGTACACAGCGGCCCTGTGGCTCAAGCGCTCGCCATGAAATAACCACAAATGATGCAACTGACATTCCCATCGGCCCACTCTCATTCCACTCACTCGGCTCACTCACAACTCACGTGCACCGACAAGCCACACAATTTCAACACCTAAAAACGGAAAGGCCGATTTTCTTTTTAATACCGCTTGTCCCCCTTTTTATAGAGTTGCTTGAATATCTCGGTTTTGAATTCCCAAAAAAAAATTGGCAATCTCATGAAAGGACCCTTCACATCTGCTATTGTCTCTAAAGAGTATGTGGAGTCGGTCCCCCAGCCTGGCATCCCAAATGGTCGACATGGAACCACTTTGTTTCATGACCCACCGTGCGCGCCGATCCTCAACGGCGTCCCGTCCATAGCCTTGCAGCCACACAAACAATGCAAGACGGCCTAGAGATAGCCGTGTAAAAATCCAGGGTTTAGAAAAGCGACAAGATTACATTATTGTTCATGCATGCTTCGCGGAATATGTTTGGCTCTTACGGATTAAGGGTCTTTTCTTCTAGATTTGGCGAATCTCGCTGAGCCAAACCCCCTCAAATGTAAAATCCATGACCAAATAGGGGTAAGCGTCATTCAGCGAACATTCCTCAAAACAAGTCCTTAATTCTTCTTTGGCCTAGAGCCCACATAACCCAGATCCCGTCAATGACTGCTTATGACCATTTTATATCACCTTTACCATATTACATGACATCAGGTTGGCAATAACTAAATCAAGGTTGAAAGAGGTGTTAACTTATCAAGGTTAAAAGAGATGTTCATTTGTCAAATTCAAGAGTAATTTTTGGTGGGTTATGCATGCTTAAACCTGTCTGGTCCAGATCTTTTTTCAATTCAACAATGGGCTTTCTCAATAGAAACCCGGTAAGGTCACCGGTTCAAAAAACTGCGTTTTCATGGAAACTACAGTCTAAACATGGAAGTTTTTTTAGCCAGGATCCTTTAGACTTTGACTATCGGTAGCTAAGGTTGAGAGTGTCTTTTTGCTGAGTATTTTTCAGTTCAAACCATTTATATTGATATTACCCTTCTATAACCGCCTTAACTCTCAACAATGCGGCTTTGTTCTATGAACCCCTTTAATTTAACATCTACAAACGCGTCTGGCGGTAGTAAACAAAGACAACAAGAAAGGTTTCATCTCCAAATGAGCTTTTAAGATCGGTCTCTCACTGCCTACAGAATATCATCGTATCAGATGTCACCGCAAGAAGAGAGCCAAAAAGGGTTTGATGTGAATTTCGTGCATGTCAGAAATCAAGGAAAAGCTTCTTTTAAAGTTCTAGAACAATTATATTTAGCAACTTTTCTGTTCCGGTCGAATTAAACTCATTATTACCATGCATTTATTGGGCCGAAATCAAAACGAATTGTGGAAATAACTTGCTCAAGCGTCAATGCAACTGAATACAGCATATAATTTTGGAATAAACAGGTATATAAAGCGGTGTTTCTTCCAGTTATGTTATATTCGGTATCACTAAATCAGTCGAATATGAAAACCATATACTTAACAGTCGCTTCCTTTTTTGCTACCGCCGCTTTGGCAGACACCGAAAAGTTCACGTTTGCCGCAAAATATGATGGCAAATTGCAAGCCCTCTTTAGCAAGAAGGGCGAATCTTCTAGCACCTTCGTCTTTTTGGCTGGAGAGAAGTCGAAAGGTGCCGCGGATGTTTTCACCATGAAGGATGGCGTTGC
The DNA here is from genome assembly GCA_002374555.1 of Metschnikowia mauinuiana. Taxonomy (NCBI): domain Eukaryota; kingdom Fungi; phylum Ascomycota; class Pichiomycetes; order Serinales; family Metschnikowiaceae; genus Metschnikowia; species Metschnikowia mauinuiana. The sequence goes on along the minus strand of NKZY01000643.1, from coordinate 13,780 downwards.
ATTCGTTGATGGTAAGAAAAAACCTGAGCCAGTCGGAAATATTGATGGGCACTTTGGATTCGGAAATGCTGCGAAGGAAACCGCTTTGAGGTTCGACACAAGCCTGAAAGTCGTCAACCAGGTCTTCCAAGCATGCAGTTTAAGTACTGAATCCAAGGAATCCAAAATTCGGGTTATTACTATGAAACAAGCAACGGAGGAAGCCACCGCTTCCAACTGCACGCCTGTGGACGTTTACAAGGTTCCAATCAAGAAGGAGGGTAAAGAAACTTCCAAAGATTTGGCTCTTGACAAGGTTGGAATTGATGGCCAGTTGGACATTCTCTCGAACGCCATACCCAACCTTGAGGATAGACCTAAACTTGCCCCTCCAGCTTTGATCGCTCACCCGAAAAATGCGGCTTCGAAGGATATTGATTGTTCTACTGAGTGTGTTCCTGAGAACATTGCATGGAAAAATGGGAGCCATGTCCAGACTGTATGGAAGACTTACACCAACTATGTCACATACTGCCCTGAGTCCACTACTTTGACTGTGACGGTGTGTGAGACTGTTTGTGAGCCAACGGCTCTTACTGTTGCCGGACCAACCACTTTAACCATACCCGGCACTCTCATTGTTCCCCAGACCATCCAAGCAACCAGCAAGCCAACTGCAAAAGGAGACAAAGGTCAAGCCCCTCCTGCACCATCTGCAAAGCAACCTACCAAAGTGGACCAACCTGCAAAGCTTCCTGAGGGTTTGAACCCTACTAGCAAGCCAACCAGTGCTTCTCAAGGTAAACCAACTCCAACTGCTACTTACGTAGCTGGTGGAGCATCAAATGCAATTGGAAGCATCACCATTCTTGGTTTCATTGCTCTCTTGATCTAGGCTCAGATAGTCTGGGCATTTACTTTCGTTTTGTCGCCTTTGAAATTGTGATTCTGTACGACTTTTTTGAAAGTCTAAAACCTCGAAAAAAAGATCTTTTGTACTCAAACCTTTTTCAACTCACTTTTAGTGTATATAGTGATATACCGTTATACCCCGGGTAGAGATGTAGATGAATATAGCTCACCTGCTTGAACGTAGTTATTTCCCAAGCTCAAATATTTAGAATGCTTGCAGTGGGATAAAAAAGCAAGAAGTAGATTTGATTTGAAAGACTACTACTTTGTTCAAATTTGTTGTGATAGCTCGGAAACCCTGGATTTCATATTATGGTATACCAGTTGTACCCATCTTTACCCCACTGCCCATGTAATTATTTTGAGCATACACTGTTTGATCGTATTCTTGCCTGGGCAACCTTTTCCTATGTACTGTGAATATTGCTTAGATTTTTTCTCCAGATGATCATCGACCAGCACCCCACGCTGTTGAGTACCTAGCTTCTGAACTGAATTCTAACAAAGAGTACAGATGCTAAAAACTCTACGGCCACTGAACAATTTGAAATTTGAAACAGCTTCGCTTATTTACACGAGGTACCTTGACGTGGGATTCTTTTAAAGGGTTCATATCTAGATATAGGTCCAATTTGTAGTATTTTAGGTGAACTAACAGCCACCCCCACCACCGCTGTCTCCACCTCCTCCTCCGGAGTCTCCTCCTCCTCCGGAATCTCCTCCACCACCTGAATAGCCACCTGAGTCTCCTCCATAATAACCTCCGGAATCGCCTCCGGAACAGCCCCCATCCCCTCCATGTCCTCCATGTCCTCCATTATGGTGGTGAACAGGGCCATAACCATAGCCATCTCCGCATGCCCATTGGTACGTTTCTCCCGTGTAATAATTAATTGGGTAGTTGGTGGTCGAGTAGGCACTAGTATTTCCTGTTGTATGCTTCTTAATTTCCTTCGGGGGTTCTGTTTCTGTATACACATGAAGAACTGGGTAATTGCGGTTTAAGAACCAGTGGATTAAGTAAAATCCGTAATTTAAGAAGGAGAATATAATGGCCAACTCTGAAGTCACATGGTCTAACCCGTGGCTCTTGTTCACTGCAAACAGTACAATGGAGAGCACCATCAGAGCCACGGACGAAACCAAAAAGATGGAAAAAAACACTATTCCTGCCACGAATGAATACTTTTTAAAAATGCCAGTATTGAATGCCACACGACGAGCAAACACTAACAAACTCAAGGCTCCATTAACCACACAAGCGATATTGAGCTTGTATCCGTGCACCGCAAGGGCAATTCCAAGGTAGATTAACAATATGGAGCTAATGAAACAAAACGGATAAATAGCAAGAAAGCGATTAGGAATCATAAGGTCCAATCAGTCTGTGAATTTTTTTGTTTGATGGGGAAGTATCTTTTCACTATTTGTATGATAAAGTGAATTGCTGTATTACACAGGCTTTATGATTTTGATCGTTCTGGAAAGTGTAATGAATGTACGTTCAAAGAGTATAATAAGTTTAATGATTGGGAGCTTACTATATTTGAGAGCAGACACAGATCCCGGTTTATATACCACGGGATAGGTCATGGACTCGTAAGTCGGCACTATAAAGAGGAGCCGTGCCGATTTACGAGATCGCGAAACTATACTGTTTTCGTCTACAGGAAAAGTTGTTATCTTCAGGAGAAGAGATTATATACAGGATAGATGTTTATTTGCAGGAACAATGACTCTCACATCTCCTTGGTCACGCGAATAGTGTGGGGTAGTCTGAGAGAAAAAATAGCCACGTGGCTTCTAGTTCAACACTCGGAGTCTACTGGAGGTACGACGTACGTCAAAGCTTTTTAGCGAAGAATTAAACATCTGTGATAATGGAGTGAATGTTAGTATGCAGGAGACACTTTTAAAATCAGGAAATATTCAGTTTTCTTGACCGTACGATGAATTATGCCATTATAAATTATTGAAACATATTCTCCTCTTCTTTTTTTCATTATTCTTCTAAATTAATGTTTTATCAATGGGCTGAAAAAAATCAACTGTTAACTTATTCATGTGGATGGCAATGACGTCATGGACGCGGAGTGCGGCCAGATCAGTCACGAGCTGACTTCATCAGCGGACCGAAATACTCTCCTCGGCATCCCCACAAGATGCCCACTTGCGCTTATTAATCTTAGAATGTCATTGAAATGATAATCGCCCAAGCATTCTTTTTTTTTGATTGAGTGACACTATTACTTCAATGGAAAATGAAAAAGAATGACTCAGGATAAATCACCCGGTGAGGCCCCAGCTAGGGTTAAATGAAGGTCGAACATCATTTGACGAGTGATACATTTAGCAGTTTCAAAAAACTGTAAAGACTTATCAGTATTTATATCGGTAGTCTTGATTTTATTTTTGAGAGTTTTTGATCATATAGATAGACTAGCCAAAGCCGTCGCTTAGAATTTTGAATGGTCTGTGGCGTATATGCAGAACCGAGCCAGTGGAGGTGGTATAGGCCTTCTAATGGGCCAGAATTCTGGTGAAAGACGGGTCATGTATTCCAGGTCACCTTAAAAGGTGTTTTATGGCTTAATCTTGAATTTCTGATTTTTACAATCTCATAATATTTCTATCATTTTGATCAGTAGCGTCAAAGTGGGTAAATATTGTTTACCGGATGTCAGTTTTTTTTATTTTTTTTCAAATATTATTCTTTTTTTAACTTTTTCTTATTAATGTCTATCCATTTCACTAACTCACTCAAATTTTTCTATAGGTCACTCATTTTTCATACTTCACTCATTTCTATTTTTAAGAACAAAATTTTCATGCATCCTGCATGGGTCCACTTCTTGATCTCATGTTCTGCGATCAAAAAGAACAGACTCAAAGTCCCACATTCAGAAAAAAAAAAAATACTCAAGGCCCTGCAGTGCAAATTGATAATACTTTGATTAAATTTTCAAGGAAACAAAACTTTAGCAGAAACTAAACCATGTAAGTGTATTTTGAAGATTACTATATGGGTAGTGCGTCACCCATAATGGATTTTACGGAAATCCAAACTTATGTAGATCTAATAACGCAAAGTAATACAAGAGTCAGGCCTGTGTAAATTTGTCGGCCTATCATTACCATTTTTTTTTTCTATATACACTTAGTAACACAATACAAGGAACAGATGACGCTAATTTTAAGAATGACCTTTTCGAATCCACTTATATGCAGTCATGAAGTAAGTCAGAGCAATTATTGACATATTGACTATTGATCCTCGAGGTTTTTATTTGGTTGCTCAACCTGAAAGCATTCATTCTAAGAGTTATGGATATTACTACGGTGAGTCGAGGTTATGAGTAGCTGATCTGGCACCAGAAAGCTTCAGTCTGTGAAGTATTCCCTTGTAACTATTAATTTTCAAGCTTGAATAATTTGTAAGTTTGGGCAATAGCTCATTAAGATCTCCACAGTTTAGTTTGTCCATACGCAGTATTCTCGAGGCTTGGCATTTGCGATCTTTTCTTTTGGCACATACGTCATCGCACGTCCGATGAGATGCTATTTTTACTCTCGCGAGGATATTTTTAGACGGCTGCAAAACTATATAAACCCATCTATTTTCTGGCAATATCATTATTATTCATCAGTTTTAACCTCTAAATACAAGTACAGATACAAAATCAACTACAATGCAATTTCTCCCATTTTTGACCATCCTCGCCGTGGCACTTGCTGGTCAATCCATCAGTCCAGTGCTCATCAGATCAGGTTCCCAATATCAATACGCTCTGTTGGGCTCTGACGGTTCCAGCGTTGTTCCTAATGGAAAACCCGCATTGAATTTGGTGTTGAACGACGATGGATCGTTGGTCGACACTACTTCTCACAAATACGTCAACATCGGATCCGATGGATCTGTTACTTTGTCGGACAAAGTCCAAAAAGGATTTTCCATTAAGGAAAATTACTTGGCACATGACCTGAACAGTGGTTTTGGTGTTGAGAACAACAAGATTGTATTCAACAAGACTGACTCAGATGTTTTGGGTGTTGCCGTGAGAATCATGGAATCCAAGAAGGTGGACGATGTGACTCACAAGGGAAAGACTGAGACTTCCACTACTGAATCTCCTAAGAAGACTCAAGCTGCTCAAAAGACCGAGGCCACTCAAGCAGCTGAATCCAAGGATGGCAAGTTCGGACTCATTGCAATCCACTCTGGATCCAATGTGCAGAACTCTGCTATCAAGAAGGTTGACAGCCACCCACACGTTTTCTCCGTGGGTGGCGATGAAGGTGAGGACTTGCAATTGACTTTTGGTGAAGACAAGACCACCTTATTCGACCAAAACGGAAGAGGGATCAACTTGGACTTGAACACTGGTGAGTTGGGAGACGTGGCTCCTTTCGGCCGTCAGCCTGCCACCACTGGCTTCTCCATCAAGGATGGACACTTGGCATACAATGGAAACACTGCATGGAATGCCTGTCCTTCTGGAGGCAACAAGTTGTCATTGTCCAACAAGGACTGCACCGGTGGAACCTCCATTGCATTGAGAGTTGTCTAGGTGATTTAGATACAATTATGAGTAATGAATAACGTGAAATTTTGAAACCAACAGTAGTGTCAATTTTTGAGTTCTTGAATCAACAGAAGGGCTTTGTCATCATTGTTTTGACAGATTTGTATGGCCAGTTTCCATTGATCTAGTCCATAATCCAATCTTTAGCAATGAGTAGTTAAGCTAAAGATGTAGGACACTTAATACATCGATCTAAAATTGGGGATGAAATATATTTGTTTCGAGAAAGTGGCCTTGGTAAAAGTAAAGGTATACCCTTGGAACAGCCACTCGGTCACGTGATATACACATGTGAAACATACACCTTCTCTAATAGCACACTCTAGACCAAGCCTTCCATCTAGGAGCCAGAAAAACTCCAGATAGTCCAAAAAAAAAATACATTTTTTCCTTTTGATTTTGATGGGAAGCATTAAACTAATTGGGTGGAAATCTGAACTGCATATAGGCCACGAAAATGTCTATTCCGCTCACGGCAAATACGTGACTTTTGACATTCTAAACGCAGACCTCCAAAAGCCAAAATTTGGTTTCCAAATGCTTTCCATATTGTTCTCATTGCGGAAAATTAGTATGACCAATACCGCTCACATTGAAGTTATTCCCGCGGTATAAACGAGTGCTGGTCTAATAGTACACAAGAGTAACAGAAGGGTGGCTCATACCATTCCGAGCCATCAAGCACATGGTTTAGTTTAGAGTGCTAAAAATCGGTAGAGTAATTGTAGCATGTTAGTCTAGTGTAAAGAGTGTGCCAAATATATAGGAAAATGACTGAATCTAGAAGGAAGTGAGATATGCGACGAGACTGTTTGTATCATACTGGAGCTGGTGAAGTCTTATGAGAGATAAGCTGCAAGTATGTGTACTAAAACAGTATGTTGCTTAACAATCGAATGTATATGTTAATAATAAAGATTTTTTGGAAAGCTGTCTCTCGGGCATAATACATCATGCACCTGGTCGAGTGGTGTGGGTTCTCCTGACCTGCATGGCGTGTCTTACTCATGGTAAATCTAATGGCTATGCAAGACTAAGGAACTAGCCATAAAAGTCCCCAGAAAAAAGATGACACAGTTTCTAATTCATAAAACTGTCTAAAAAAGTTATTATTGTGAGAACACTTTATCAATCCAATCCCTTATTGACTTGTCCATTTTCCCAATAACTTAATGCGAACTAAAAAGATGCGGAAGCTCAAAAAAAAATACATAAAACTATAACCTCAATTTTAATATCTAGAAACCTACTTGCTGAATTGAGAAGAGTTGGCTTGTTCTTGAGTTTTTTTTTTTCTTATTGTATGATTGATAATTTTTATATATGCTACATATTGTGTTTTTGACAGTAGCGGAAACGGCTCTATTGTCATGCACTTTTTCAATTGAACTTTAAAAGGTGACCTCGATTGACAATCCAGAAATAACCTTACCTGAATTTTAATTCCCGATAAATTTTCTTAGTGAAAAATTTGCACATCAAAACATGACACAATAGTCTGGAATGCTTTTCGGTAATCTCCGCGTTCCTCTTGCCTCTTCCAAAAAAGAATGACACTAGCTAAGCACAGACATCAAAAACAAGCCAAAGACGTATATCCAGGGATATTAAAAGCCACATAATAAGAAATTTAAGATTCCAGCTATAATCACAGTCTCACAAGTGCAGCGAGGATACCTCATGACAAGGAAATTTTTAGGACATAAAGCTGTTCAGGAATACACCCTAGAAGATTATAGTGATGCTTGGATTTGGATTAAACTTGTACTCTTTTCTTTCAAGGAAGTCTATTCTCTCGAGGAAGTCACATCTCCATATAAAAGAGTCTGAAGCTTGCGAATAGAAAACGCACTGCGGCTCATGCCTCGTGGATGAAGATTCTCGTATGGAAATAAATAAAAACAATGTAAGTTTCTGTAACCCACCCCCCAAAATAACCCGTAAAACTGGCGTTTGACTGATTCGAGTTTGTCTGATTGATGCCTGATTAAGCTAGGTGTGTACCACGTTGGTCTTCATATTAGAGGGCCCTAGAATTGAATTTTGCTTGGATACTAGGGCATTTTATATTAATACAGTGAAACTTTACAACAATTGTCCAAAGTGATCAGTATCGATAGCATTCAGTTTCCCCATGGCTTCTTCCTGAACACTTTGTTTTGAGTAAGTCCATTGCTTCGGGCCTTCTTTTAAGGTCGACGAGAAGAATGGAGCCAAGATCAAAAACCCAAATCTCGAAGGATGCAAATCCTAAAACATTTTCGTGTGAACTCATCTCAAAGGTTATAGTCAGCTCAATGGTACTCACCCAGAATCAGCTATTGTCACTACAGAGACTCTTGACGGATATGGAAGGAGCTTTGGAAAGTTTTTAAGGAATACTGACACTTTGCTGGTGAAATTACAAATTGTGGCAGGAGCAGCCTTGGGAAAATACGGTTCATATTGATAAGAATGGGTTTGATAGGGCCATGTGACAGCACCCCAAAGAGGTAGGAAATTATTTTGAAGGCTGATATGATAAATAAATATTTTTTTTTAATTTTTAAATCGAAAACCATTCTGATGGACAACCAATAGCAGTAGCTGTATTAGTTATACTATTTACATGTGTGTTCCTGCTACAGCATAAACAGTACTATCAATCTAGCACAAGAGGCAGACCCTTTAGTATTGATGTTGTATTTATTTTTAGGCTAGCGATTTTGACTGGTGGGCTATTCCTTAGCAGTCCTCAGCGGAATCCAACTTCCATGATCCCCGTCCAGTTTCAAGATGACCTAACATCTTTTGTGGAGTCTCAGAGTAAAATTTGGCACTTTAACTCGACGTTCGGCTCATTCCGCAGCGCCAATTCTGCTGTTCAGAGAGATACACTCAAAGCGCTACTTTTAAAAATAGTATCATCATATAAACTTAATGTAATAGTGCTAAAATCCAATCTCCCACTTGCCCCATGAGACGTTTTGAGCTTTTGCTATCCTGAAGAACATCGCTTCAGGATAGCATGGTGAAACGCAGGATGGCAAGAAAAAAGAATTGATCAGTAAAATTGCAAAATTCCCAAGAGACTTTTAACCCCAAATTTCTTGAGGTGCCCCTGTACGTACATGGAGATTTGTACTTGAATGACTCGAGAGGCGACCAAATGTCGTAAGGATAAAACATGAGTATTGGACCCACGTGCTGCGATAGATAAGTTAATTCAGAACCGGCCATGTTTCATTATCCATACTAGTCATTATACACTCTAATGTTTAAACTACCATATAATACAATATACTATGATATATAACCAGAGATCTCGTTTGATTAGTATTCAATTGTATTTAGTTGGTGTTGATGGTAAAGTAGGGGTAGTCAAAGTAGAAAACCCACTAGACTTTTTTTAATCTCTTGGCCATGGCCAGATATGCTGATCATTTGGAACGTCAGAACCGCTACGAGCTTGGATCAGTTTAATTAGGCCCACCATCCGTAGTAATAGTATCCAGGTCTGGGTATCCAGACTTTACGCATTTAAAAATTACTTTGAAGGCCTTCAACTTTAGCTTGATGTTATTAAAGGTGGACGCGCTAGCAGGCCATGAGTGTAATTGTCACTTTTTAGAAGAGATAGAGGGTGTCATAATGCATTAAGAGAAGTATTTACCAAGTCTAGAGATTGTACTTGATGAATAGAAGATGATATAAAAAATTGCTTTGATACTATACCTCATAATAAATTATTAGACTTCTTGGAAAAAAAATAAAAGATCAAAATTTTATTAATTTAATAAGGAAGGCACTAAAAACTGGTTATATGATGGAACGTAAATCTGAATTTAATATAATTGGTACACCCCAAGGTTCAGTGATCAGACCTACACCAAGTAAGATTTATTAAGTTCTATTGGACAAAAATGAAGAAAGCCTAAAATTGGATTTGACTCTAATATTACTAGTAGATCGAGATTTAGTAGAAGTAAAATCTATAGAAGTTTGGAAAGTCGTATAAAAGTAGTTGGAAAAAACCAATACATGACATTGACAGAAAAAAAGAACTTAGGTGAATAAGTACTAAAAAGAGAACTACTCCAACAGGGTTTAAATCAGAAGTTGATAATACAATGATGTATTTTAGGTATGCTAATGATTGAATTGCCGCTGTTAATGGTGAGTACAAATTGTAAAAATCATTGAAGTTACCATGAATATTACCATAAGCCTTGAATATGTAGCAAAACAAAAACAAAAACAAAAGCTTCATGACTCAAGTCCGCTTATCCTTGTACTGGCCCAAATTATGGGCTGAGTAAATCTCTGACTGATGAACATGTCAAAAACTGTTCATGTGACTGCATATAAGTCTCAACAGATGAAAGTAGTCTGACCTTTGTTAAGCTACAGACACAATAGAATCGGCTGATGCTTTGGGATCATCCCACCCTAGCTGAAGAGTAACTTAAGGACTAGATAAAGAATGCAGACGAAGTGACGAAGTCGTTCTTATGAGACAGCCGAGTATCTCAGTATATTCGATACAGACAAGAATGCGAGTTGCGAAACTGACTAGTGAAGTTCCTAGAATTAATACTGAAGTTCTTAGAACTATCGGAAAACAAGAACATAAGACTTTTTGTCATTGTGAGGTTTATAGGTAAACAATAACGCGTAACAGAAATATCATAACTGTTAAACGTGAGCGCCGTGCGACTCCTGCACGTTTTGCATGGGCATGGAATGCACATGTAGTTTGTCCAGATGAGGACATCTTTGTCCAGATGAGGACATCTTTGTC